>JAAOAJ010000213.1:0-123736 GCA_013781345.1 Fusarium coicis | reverse complement strand
ACGTTGGGAAGCGCTACGTCGCATCGTTCCAGATTGCGTGTGGCGATTGTTTCTTCTGCAAGCAGAAGCTCTCGTCGCAGTGCGAGAAGACCAACTCGAACACCACTGAGAGGGCCATGTATGGGGGGCGCACGGCGGGGATGTTTGGGTATTCGCATTTCACGGGGGGGTTTGCGGGTGGGCAGGCGGAGTATGTGCGTGTTCCGTTGGGCGATGTGAATCTTTTGGAGATTCCTGATGATGTTCCCGATGAGAAGGGTGAGTACTTGTCTCTGTTGAGTGAGCTATGCTGACACTGTTAGCGCTGTACTTGTCTGATGTACTGGCTACGTCCTACAACGCCGTCAAGGACACAGCCGTTTATCCCAACGACTCGGTCGCCATTTTCGGCGCTGGTCCAATTGGTCAGATGGCGGGTGTATTTGCGATCAAAGAGGGCGCAAGCCAGATCATCTTTGTCGACACAGAGCCACGCCTGTCGTTTATTCGAGACCGCTGGCCGGCTGAGCACAAGGACAAGCTTGAGCTGGTGGACTACAAGCACTTGTCGCACGGCGTGACTAACAAGCCTACTGTTGTAAGCCGTCTCAAGGAACTCACTGGTAACCGTGGACCTGATTGCGCGATTGAGTGTGCGGCTGGTGAGTATGCCAAGGGCTGGATGCACTGGCTCGAGATGGCCGTTGGGATTGAGACGGACACAAGTGAGATTATCAACGAGATGATTGAGGGCGTGCGAAACTATGGACGATGTGGCGTTACTGGTGTTTACGTGGGCTACGTGAGTCTTCCCAATGCTAGCCTCGCTTTACGTACAGGCGACTAACATGACTAGACCAACCACTTCAACATCGGCTCCCTCATGGAGCGAGGCGTTCGTCTCATCGGCAACGGGCAAGCGCCCGTTCACAAATACTGGCATGAGCTTCTTGAGATGATTCAAAAGGGCGAGCTTGATCCGGCTCAGATGCTGTCGCACCGTGTCAGACTTGAGGATCTGGATAAGGTGTACTACAAGTTTGAGAAGAGGGAGGATGGGATGCAAAAGATATTTGTGGAGACCAAGTTCTCGTTCCCTCAGGATCCTAGCACGCCTAGTCTGACGACTTATTGACGGGATGAGGATAGTTAGTGATGAGTTATGAATTGGGTAAATGAGAATGTTATTATTGGTCAATTATGTTGGTGGTGTTTTGTTATCGCGTGAGGTGAGACGGATTGATTGAAGTGATAAGATAAGATTGTGGAGGCATTGATGATTGGCCCACTCCAGTTACTGCAATCGCTCATCAGTCTACGGAAGTTCGCAACATCAGAAGCCATCCTCACTGTTCTTGGTTCAATGCAAGTTTTGCATTCGGCTAGCTGTTACGGAGTATGGCTAACGCGATGGTCGAAAAAGGTCGCCGACTGCACGGGAGCTCATCAGAGACATGCATTCCTATTTTGCATCCGATGGCCTCCTAACTTCTAAGCGGATACTTTCGATTTCACGATTATAGCTCCCTGTGTTATAATTTTTCTAATCGCTAAATAAAGTGCATGATGGACAAGATACTGTTGATGTGAAAACCATGCTGGGCCATTGTCTTGAATGTTTGCGATGGCCAGAGAAAATGAATCCAAAGCCTTCAATGCTTTCTAATAAAATCTTTGCCGAACATGCCAGAAAATTATCCGTCTAAAATCTAGAACAGTCCGAAGTCTAACTAATAACAGGCACCGACATTCCTGACGAAATGGTCCGACGCTAAAAGTGGTTGTCGGGAATATTGTGCCCAATCAAATTACATGGTTGAGATGCGAGATAAAATCTGGGGCAACAAAAACAAGAGAAAAACAACAAGGGTTCCAGGTAGAGACTGTAATGCACACATCACGACGAATACCCCAACAGAAAAGGAAGAGAAAAGATAAAGAGAAAAGGAAAGAAAGAAAGAAAGAAAGAAAGAAAGACAAACAAGCAACAACAACGAAACATGTCGTCCTCTCCCACCACGGCGACAGCGAGGCGTGAGAGGTTAGAGGCCCATAGTGGCAGCGTCCTCGACATGAGCGCCCTCAGGAGGGCAAAAAGCCTGTCTCAGGGACAGGTGGTGCTTGTAGGCGGTTAAGCCGGCCGGATCGTGATATCTCAACCAGAGGCTGAGATTCGGTGCCGCTCCGGGGGGGGGGCACAGCGCGTGATGGGCCGGGCTGAGACTCATCATAGAGATGTACCACAAGGCAAGATTGACCGTGAGCGTTCCCGGGCCTGATACATCCCAAGGGACTGCCTGCCACTCGATGCGGCAAGGCTTACCGCAGTCGTGGGCTGTGCCGCTGACTCGGACAACAACGATTTCTCTTGTGGTCAGAACAAACCCGTAGCGGGTGTCTGTAGACAAGCAATAGGCGGCTACGCGCCGGAGTGGTAGGTGTACGACATCTTCCCGGACACGAGCATTTTCGAGATGTGCAGAATTCCACTGGGACCCCATCAGAACACAACCGACAAGGAAATGGGTTCCGTCATCGGAGACGAGAGATAGCCCAGAGCGACGAGGCCAGTCCACCACGGTGTCTTTCTTGAACAGGACCTTGGGTAGCCCAGCTCCAAGGCGGGCCCCGAGCACGGTTGCGCCAGTTTGAATGGGATGGGCTAGGCTCGGAAAGAGGTTGTCGATGACAACTTGCTTGAACCGATTCAGTCCGTTGACCGTGTGAGGGCCAGGGTGACCGGCGACAGTCGGAACGGGGTAATCGTTGAGAATGTCGCCGTAGGCTTGGCCAAGACAATCGGCATTGAAATCGTGCCAGCGTGCGATCTGGGCGCCGGCCACAACAGCGGCATTGGTCGGCACAGGATTTCCTGGATTGACAGTAACGTCCAGTGTCGGGTTACTAGACGTCAATGAATCATGGACAGATTGCGTAGCCCAAGTCTGGGGAACTGTGAAAGGAGGGATTGCCATGGCGAAGATAGTGAGAGAGGCAGAAAAATAAGTGATAAGTACTAATGGAGAAGGTGTTTGGGGTTGGTAAGCAGTTATCGATAGGTGTAGATGAGGCTCAAGATGTTCAGTTTGAGTTGACAAGACGAAGTAAGTTAGAGAGATTCTAGAATATATCCATTTCCAACTGCTGGTCTGGTTCTGCTTACAAAGAGCTAAAAACAGAGAACCTGATCTATCATGACAGCCAGCCAGCCAGCCAGCCAGCCAGCCAGCCAGCCAGCCTCGCATAACCTGAGGGCAGCGACGGTGTTCCAGAAGACCAACGCCTGTTCACTTGTCGCCAAGCAGGCTCCTACTCCCTATTGCCGAACGTGGCGAATGGCTCTTGCGCAAGGCAAATTCAATATACTCATGATAGGCAGCATCTGTGGCTTTCTGAATGCCTCGCCTGGCGGATATCGAGCTGTACGATTGGTGCGTGAAGGCGACACGCGGCAAGTTGTAAAACTCCCTCCATATCGCTTAGCGCAGCGCATGGGTTCGCGCGCAGGCCAAAATTGTCATTGCGATAATACTGAGCACTGATGAACTTCTGAAAGACGTTTTATGACGCACAGCCAGCAGTTCCTGGCCACATCAATCTGACCAGGTAGGCAGGTACCTTGTGAAGCCGGGCACGGGTGGCATCCGGATGCCTCACTATAGAGAGAGATGGGGGACCGTTAGCGGCGAGACTACTCCCTATTATCAAACGGCGATATGATCACGGCGGCATTGGGAACCAGTGGCTTTGCCAAAGGTCTCACTGATGGACAGCTTGATGCAAGGCTCCGTTATAATGTTAAGAGAGGTTCCTGGTTGTTGCGCCAGCTAACGTTAATATGCTCATGATCTAAGTCACCGGCGGCTGCCCGTAGGACTCTCCCATACTGTCAAGCAACAAGCAGATGCCAACTGCTGATGATTTCAAGCGCTGGGGCCCCTTCTCCCACCAAACATAGCGCATGGCTCTTACGCAACCACCTTGGTAGGTAATGCCAAACTTCCATTGACATTGATTGGACGCTGGTGGCTGGTTAGAAGGCTTGCCGTTGAGGAATGTGATGGATGGATTTCCTATTGCTGAACTACACGGAGACAGATGGCTTGTGCTCAGCAGGGGTTCTGCCAACAGAACCTCAGCCGCAATAGCAAAGGTACATGAGCTGTAGCGGGTCGTCTTCCAAGAACAAGGTATATCTGATGGTGAATGATGACGACCAGTACTTTCAGCCTCATAAGCCAAGACCCAGGAGATCAGAATTGTGTCAAGAGCCAGCAAACATGATCTACCCGTCTCCTTGCCCGCGCGAGGAACTGCCAAACGCATTCCCCGGGGCCTGGAGCATGATAGCCCCAAGATAATTATAGAACTGTGCACTGGTGGCTTTTTAGAAGCTGCTCATTCTCAGAAGATAAGATGCTGGTTTCCTGCTCCGCAAGATGATAGATGATCGGCTGCAAGTTCAGTTCTGTGCTAAACCAAAACCTGGAGCTTAGCAAGACGGGACGCACATTGGCTAACGACCCTGGAAACTGCGGCTTATTTACGGTAGTTCCCAGGCAGCTTTCTCTTCCAATTTCCCCCTGCCATAGAGACCCTCATTGGTGGCTGGCCATGGCCTACCTGGACGCCAAGTGTTATGTGGTAGCACAACAGCCCGTTCTGACTGGACGACCAATCACCAAAGGATGATAGTGTAATCGGCGAGCTAGAAATGGATTAGGTGCGGCGACACAAGGGTAATGTGCCGTCATTGACACATTGATGAACGGGGCGCGGTTGCAAAACGAACAAGAAATGGAGTTCGGCGCCAACATGAAGAAAGAAACATGGCCCTTCGGAGGGACGGCCATATCCTTTACGATCGCGTAGCCTCTGATGCTAATAAAAAGTGAAACGCAGCGGCCGAACGAAACGCGGATGGGACAAACGGCACACGGGACAAACGGGAGAGAGGGCAATGATCAATCATTCATCTTGCTTGGGCACACAGCCATGACAGGACTCTGCCATATTTTGCTTATTCTTGGGGATTAGCCTTCTGGCCGTGTTGCCGCCAGCCCCCTTTCCAGAGTTATCGTGCGACTGGCAGACTCCCCCCCTCCGCCCTCCTCTCTGGAAATGTTCCTGGGCTCTCCTCTTTCATAAATTGCGGTGCTGTTCTGCCTGCAGAGTCTACCGTTTGGCTATGGCGGTGCTGTTACGGGGCTCTCTCTCTCTCTCTCTCTCTCTTCATTGAACTCAACGCACCACAGAACTGTTCGCGGACGCTCCCTTTGTGTGAACAGCTGCGCTATTTCTGGCCTGTCCCTCTTTCAATTGCTCCCCTTTGATAGTCACGGCACAGCCCCCAGTCTCTCCTCTTTGAGAATTGCAGCGCTATTCCTGGACTTGTCTTCTTTGTCGAATATAGCAAGGTTCGCCGACTCTCGCTCCTCAACCATTGATGCACCGTTGCTGACACTCGATATTTTGGCAGACAAAGCGAAACATATAAAACGACCTCCGTCTCTTCTTATCACGCCAATTAAATCGAACAAATACCTGCAATCTCTTGCTCAACTCTCTTGAAACAACACACACCGCTGCAAAATGCCACGTTCAAAACCGCTTCCGAACTGTGACGGTCCCAAGCTCGAATGCTTCCTCGACGATATTGCTACCGACGACTTTAAGATTCTAGGATTCTCAGGCTCTGGGGCTCATGCGCAAGTCTGGAAGGCCGAGATTCATGGAGAAGTCTATGCCATCAAGATAGTAAGTGCTTCGTCCGATCAATCCCCATGCTACATTTCTTTGCCGTCTAACCATGATTTAGTTCTCCGATTTGCCGACAAAGGAGCCATGGATCTTCTTTTCAGCCTTCGACAAGTTCCCAGAAGTCGACTTCTCGGAGTGCGATTACGAGCCTCTTGTGGCAAATGATGAACTATCCCAGTCGACCATTGATAGCCTTCGGCTCCACGCGACCTCCTTCTACAACGAATGCCGTGTCTTTGGGAGACTGAAGGAGCTAGATCGCGAGCATCTTGCCATCAAAGCCTATGGCTACGTCGAGTTTAATCTTGACGATGAAAGGGTGCAGCAGAAATTCCTCCCTTTCCTGGAAGATTACGAGCGCCCGTGTCTCATCAATAGCGGAAAGAATGATCCCACTACTGCAGACATGATGCAGTCCATGTTTCAACACTACGACCTCAAGACACCGCTCATGGCTATTGTCAAAGAATGGATACCTCATGCAGAAACCCAGGCAATGCCACGTGCGTTGACCGAAAAACAGATGCGCTCCCTGCCCCAACTCCTCCGCAATCTTCACGGGCTGCACAAGTCAGGCATTGTGGTGCGAGATCTCAAGATGCAGCAGTACCTGGACGGGAAGCTGGTAGACTTCAGTTTCGCCTGGACCATCCCGCACATCTTTGGTCCAGAGAGCGGCCTCAAACCCCGTTGGAGCTTCGAGAGCATGGCGGCGTGGGACCTCAAATGCTTTCAGGACATGCTCGACTGCTTCGATAGGAAAGCCGACGAGACGGCGCCGCGTATGCGAAAACATAACCTTGTCGCATGGAGAAAGGACGACGTTTACGATCGCCTCCGGCCCAGACCTCAGATGTACGGCCCCTCGCTGCCCATGTTCATCTACGATGGCCCGGTCCAACCCTTGATGCATCGCCCGCCCTTTGACCCCGCCAAGTTCAACTGGCGGGCTGTCCAGAAGCCAACAAACAAGGTTGCCACCGGGCGCGTCACCAAGACAAAGGCACCTCAAAGAAGAGCGCCGACAGAAGCGACAAAGAAGAGAGGATCAAAATGACACGTCGCATAGACAAGTCGATACAAGACGACGCCCCCCGGAGAACACCCCGATAGACCTGATTCTGTTTTCAATTCTGCTACCTACTCGCGATGCTTTATTACCATTTGATGTTTGATAAAGATAGATTAAATATACCCCGAACTTACTGCCCCGCACGTTGATCGATGAGAAACCTCAACAGCCCTCTCTGCAACGCACATGGCGCTGCGCAACCATGATCCTCACCCTCAAACTCCCAGCGCCAGACATTTCTCAAATGACGCGACTCTTGCATCCTCGCCACCAACGCCAGGGCATTATCCCTCATCTTTCGCTGCATCGCGCCCTTTTGTTTCTTTTCAAACTTCTCATCCGACTCACCAGGCAATTGGATCAGCGTCTGTTCCGCTCCACCAAACATGACCAGCAATCTTGGCGCGTGTCCAGTCAGAGGGCTGCGCTCATCGAAGCGCTGTTCCTGGTCGCGAACAATACTGCAATTGTTGAACCAGATGGACGGACTTGCAGCGATGAATGTGTCGAAAGACTCTGGCTTCGTGAACAGCGCGTTGAGGGTGAAGAGACCGCCGTAAGAATGACCGAAGAGCGCTTTGGGACCTGTTCCCAGAGATGCATTCGGGAAGAGCGTGTTCTCGATATACGGCTGGATGTCGTTCTTGATGATATCCAGAAAGTCCGACGCGCCGCCAAAAGGACCAAGCGATGGTTTCCCACCCGGCCCGGGCGGGATATCATAAACCCCATCCCCAGACTCCGGTGTCAAGTCTCCATTCCTCCGCTTGTCAAAAACACCAGTCTTGTTAGGATACCCGACAGCTACGATCACAGCTCTCGTCTGATGCGTAAACTCCAATCTCCTCGCGATATCCGTCGCCGTGAAAAAGTACGCATTTCCATCGACGATATACCTAATCCACATAGATCAATCCCCCATTCCTATTCTCGGTGAGGCTTTTCTTACACAGTGGAGACGACCGCATCGTCGTTTACTGGAGCGCGATCATTCCAACAGAGAGGCCAGGATACCTGGATGAGATAATCGCCTCGTCGGGAGGGGAATAAGAATTGGCATGAATTATGCGCGGTGGCGCTTTCGAGAGCTACTGGGACGAGAGTCATGGTCAAGTTGTTGAGGGGAGGAGAATCAGGAGATGGAGATGGAGATGGAGACGCGGCTGATTGTCTGATGATCAGATAAGATTAGATAAGCGAATGAGAAAATCGCGAGTGGAGATGCGGCAACTGGAACTTTGCACAAGATTTCCCAGATTGGTTTATAATTGCATGTTGCATAATGTCATATGGAAGAATATGGGCTCATAGTACTGGCATGTATTTATTGCCGTTGGAATACTATCTAAAGTCAAGGTCTATGCTAAATGGCTCTAATTACTACTTGGAACTCAGCGTGTTCTTTCGGGGCTATCTTAGTCCAGCGTCTAGACAGTCTTTTAGTCTGAGCGGTGAAGGTGGCTTGGGGACAATATCGTAAGGTAATTCCTGAGACATCAGATGACGCTGAGTCTTGAGCGTTTTGTGGCGAAGCTTGCAAGTAGTGAGGAATGTCAACGTTGGCAGCATATCAGCCGCTCCAGTATCGTGACTATGACAGAATTTAGACATTTGCTATAATGAGCCCAGGTAATTATTTTGGGTGCGTGCGCCATTTACAGATTCCGGACTATTGTTTCTCTTGGCACCGCTCTACATGACTACACTATCTAGTTCGGATGATTTCCACGGACAGTTTCGTGGAAATGAGTCAGTGCGACTGGAGATATTTAAGAAGGCGTGTGAGTAGCTCAATTTCTTCTCTTTATCTTCCATGAAATATTTTCTCCTAGCGTTTAAGGACCTCTCACTCCAAAACTTCCACTCGTGACCTTTCTCTTTCTACCTACTCGAAATGCCATCCCCCGATCAATCATCGCATAGGAATAAAGACAGCAAAGAACTAGCTTTTCAGGAAAGCGACGAGTCTCTTCGTTGTGGGGAATATGAGAGACATTCTTTTCTGAGCGAAAGAGCCCGGCGCGGTTGTCGTGATGACGAGCCCGACCCGGCAAAGAACGAAGGCGACATATCTGAAGATGGATGCACTCAGCCACAGAGAAGACTCTCCGTATTGGATCGAGTCTTGAGTCGCACTTCGGCTGTGGACAGCGACCTTGGACCTCCACCTGATGGTGGCTTTTCGGCCTGGGCGTCAGGTAAGCTTTTTTGTGAACAGGGCTAAATGCAGCACTGACCCATTTGTAGCCATTGCCGGGCATATAGTCATGCTGAACTCATGGTATGTCAAATTTGGATCCCCCACGCACTATCAGAGCTGACATTCCGTCAGGGGGTACAACAGCTCCTTTGGCGTCTTTCAGACATATTACACAGCACACCTCGATAATTCAGCAAGCCAAATATCCTGGATAGGATCGGTCCAAATATCTGCACTGTTCTTTATGGGGGCCCTGTCTGGTCGTCTCACGGATGCCGGCTACTTCCGCACCACATTCGCTGCCGGCACACTACTCACCTGTCTCTGTGTATTCATGACTTCTCTCAGCGCGACATTCTGGCAACTCCTCCTCTCACAGGGTCTCTGCACAGGGCTAGGTAACGGTCTGATGTTTACCCCTAGCCTTGCTGTTGTTTCCACATACTTCAAGCGGAGAAGGGCCCTGGCCTTTGGTATCACTGCTACTGGAAGTGCCACAGGAGGTTTGATATTCCCGTCTATGGCTCTTCAGCTCCTTGGGAGTGTTGGCTTTGCTTGGGCGGTTAAAGCCATGGGGTTGGTGCAGCTTATCTCACTGGTCATGGCGAATCTACTCCTAAGACCTAGAATACCGTCGAGACAGTCGGGTCCGTGGATTGATCTAGCGTCGTTCAAGGAAAAGGGTTACTTGTTCTTTGCAATCGGAATCTTCCTTGTAAGTCTGTGCTATTGGTAAATCGTATCGACATACTAACAGGAACAGATATTTTGGGGAACATTCTTCCCATTTTACTACCTCGCTTCTTTTGCAGTTTCACAATTAGACGAACCCCTCACGTACTCAGCCGCATTAAATGTCCTTCTTGTCGTCAACGGTGTCGGGATCATCGGCCGTTCACTACCAAACGCCATCTCACTTCGGAAGCATCGCAGTTCTCATACCTGTCGTGTTCACCTCATCTATCTGCTTATTCACGTGGCCTGCAGTATCAACAGAGGCGGGTTTGTACGCATGGGCTAGTGTTTACGGCCTTGTCGCTGGAGCATCCATGAGTTTGTTTCCTCCTGCTTTGTCAGATTTGACAACGGATGTGCACAAGACAGGTGTGAGGATGGGCATGATCTTTACAACGAATATTATTGCAACTCTAACTGGGCCGCCTATTGCTGGTATGATTATCAGGCGTTCTGGAGGTCATTACCTGGGGGCGCAAATCTTTGCTGGTGCATCGCTCCTTTTGGGTGGGGTGTTTATTTTTATGGCTAAGCGTTCAAGGAGAGTTGGAGATCAGGATAGAGCTACATGACATCAAGGACAAATTGATAAATGAAATAACTGATAGTATTTGTCATGCCATAGTAATAGAGAGTGTTTGTAAACAAGGAAATGGGTTTTATGAACAGTCGCATTCAGTAACTAGTTACGTCCATATGATTCATAAGAGCTCCAAATTACGCTAACCAATGCATTGACTTGAAGAGTTGTTTTCATTAGTTAAAGAGAATAGAATCCGACCAGACCACGTTTAGGTCGCCTGGGATGATATATGTTTATTAATAACCACTCATATCAACCTCAAACTGATATTTCGAAACATTCCTCCCCAGGACTTGGAAGAAAAGGAGAGTAAAAGCGATAGATTTCGAGGTCATGAAGTTGATGATGGCCCGAAATACTTCAAACCCATGTGAGAGTATCCCGTGTTGTCTTAATGACCACTCCTCATGTTGTCCGACCCCTTGAACCACCTTAAACCACCAAACGCAGCACCAAAATGGTCATCGCAATCCAGAAGTGTAAGGGAGTCAAGGAAGTGATGACAGTAATCCGCGATACCAAAGCCACCAGAGCGAGGAAGGCGAGGACAAATATCAAAGCGAGGCCAGCAGCGCCCACTTTCACTGATACATCTATCGTCTCAGTGCCCCATGCGGCCTTCAGGTGAAAGATAGATGATTCGGTTAAGTCGTCTGTTTCGGTTGCGCCAGAAAAGTTTTGCGCAGACTTGTCGACACCATGGACGTTGGGTGGAGGTGGTGCATAGCCTTGAGTTAAAGGAATGTTGTTGGATGCGATAGCCATTATTGAGCTTGTGAGAATGTGACCAAGAATTGGAATGGATAATGAAAGAAATCAAGTTTGAAGGTGTAAGGAAGAGGGATGCAGGAGCTTTTTGTACATCCTGAGAAACCCTGTTCAAGTTCCGGGGCTGGCCACATCAGAAGAATATAGAGTTTTGCCTTTAAATTGCTGTTTGTATTGTTTCTGTAAAAGACAACTAGCGAGCCTTTGTCGTGAACCTTATATAACTCTATAGGCATAGGTAACTCTAAGTAAAGTCTTCCTAAGCAATAAGGTTCCTAGTTCTAAATAAGCCTTTTATAAGAAAGGGGAATAGATATAGTATTAGCAGTTAAGAGTATTAGTTATTTACTACAGAGGACTTAGAGATCTTGGGAGAGTATAATTCCTAAGGTAATTACTAGGGTATAATGCAAGGAGCGCAGTTCCAGTGCATTTACTGAAGTCCTCATTGTTGGCTCAATCCTCTATGCGATACACCAAGACCGCAGGACTGAGATAACACTTGCAAAGAGGGACAGGCAAGTTGAGGCTATAGGTAGAAATGATTTCTGCAACTGGCATCCAATAGGAAGCCATTCCTGAAAGCCTCGGTTTCGTGGTCTAGTTGGTTATGGCATCTCGCTCACACCGAGAAGGTCCCCGGTTCGAGCCCGGGCGGAACCATTTGATTTTTGCCCTTTTATGGAACTTTGGTCAACCACATAGTATTATCGTGCGATATGCCTATTGGGTAACATGTAGCAAGTTCTGGTGTCTAATTACTTAGAGGAGGTATTATATAACTTTAATACTTATTTTTTTTTTAATTACTAAGTAAGTAATTGCTAAAGTTCTGTCCTGGTTTTATCTCTTGGTGGTTTAGAATAAGAACAAAATATCGTGGTCGCCCTATTAAACTTCGGGTTACTAAGTTCTGTCTGCCGGGGCAAGCTCTCAGCCACAAGTCTCAAGAGAGCAACTCCGAGCACAGAGACAGGCTGACTTAAAAGACAAGAACATTAACCTCAGGCAACTTCAAACTTGGGGCGTTGTGTGCCTGTGTTTCCACATGCCGTATGCTTAATAAAAGAATGCCGGATATTTCTGTTATGTCTTGCAGCGACACGAAAGTCATCAAGGACTTGCGGATTCAAGGTAGATAGTTTCAAATGAGCTGGAGAAAAGATCAGATAAGATTAGATGCGCTAAGAAGTATCGCGAGTGGACTAGGAGGATGTTTTGTAGACAGATAAAAAAAAAAGTGGTGTGGCTGACTGGCGATTATGATTGGGTTAATTGAGCCTCAATTGAATTTGGAGTGTTATGCTGCTGGTTGGGGGAATACCCTAGATCTTCATTGATCACCATAAAACAACACTGCAGTAGTTCATTGTGTGACCAATGCCCTTAATTGATCTCGGTTACAGTAATTCCGCCTCTCACAAATAAATACATACCTAAGCAATCGATACATACCTAACCGAACTCACTCCCAGGCGCTAGATTAATGGCTTTCGCACCAAACTGCGTCATCAAGCACCCGCCCACCACACGGCTCACGAAGTCAAGACTCGCCCACATGGCATAAGTGATTGGTGACTTATACTTCCCTGCCTCGAGGCATGTACCTTGCATGTGACGCAGACACTTGCTCTCTACGGGATGTGTGCCCAGTGTCGGATAAAGCAATAAAAATTCCCCAACCACATCCAATCGTCTTGCACATGTGCTTCATCCCTCCCGTGCACGTGGGCCCTGTTTATCTGCCGTGGGGGCCTTTGTCGATCCCTGTTGTTATCCCCCTCTAGCCCGTATCCAGAATGGTACGTGTGTGTGAATGCAAGCTTCCCGTAGGTGGGCGGGCCATCTTTGGTTTCTTAAAAAGCCGGGCCATCTGCACCCTGTTCATCTTGTGCCTCTCCTCATATACATTTTATTTGACTGTTTTACTACAAGTCTCAGGACTTGAGCATTCTCGACAGTTATCGTTTTTATCGGCAAAGTGGGGAGTCGGGAACAAAAGACCAACATGGATTGCAAAACATCCCACTTGCCGACATGGCAGGATAACAAAACCGCGGGCGAAAAGGCTGGTTTAGCTGGACATGATGAGAAATCGGCTTTTTTGAACGACAACACGAAGAATCAGCAAACGATGGATGTGCAACAGATCTTTGCCAATCGCCTTATGCCCGTTGCATTCGCTCTCCCCTGGGTGATGGGCATGTTGATTTCGTGGGTCCCATTTACCAAGATCTCTCTCAACAACGCCCCCGATTTCCTGTACGTCCATCACAAAGACCTCGTTTAACAGTGTCTAACAACTGTAGTATTCTCGCCGCTCTTATCAGCACCCTCGAGGTCCTCAGCATCGTCGCAGTCTTTATCTTCACATCCCTCCGCCCGTCAATGCTCGACACCGAACCCAGCGCCAGCACGACTCTCAAGGAGAAATTCTTCCGCGGGTGGTTCTGGTTCTTGTTCATCAGCCCATTCATCACTGGGACAATGGTCGTTCTGATGGCGAGCGACATTTCGTGCGATCCGGAAGATGATCTGGATATGTATCAACCAATCTGCCAAGTTGGCATCCGTCTCATTAAAGCGACTGCTCTGTGTCGCGCTGGAATTATGTACGTCTTCTTCAATTCAATTATTTGTCGGAGAATAAACTAACATCTCATCAGTGCGGCATTTCTGTTTGCTACATCTTCATATTTAGAACAACGACCTACCAAGCGCTGCACCGACTCGGACTCGGACTCTGCATGATGAAGTAAAAAATCTATGGCGTCATGATCTTTTTGTACAACGATACCCCAGAAAAAGCATAAAATAAATAAATACCCAACCATTTTATCAAATAAACTTTATCCCAGTTTCAAGATTCCTCTGCCGAAAACTTTCGGTGCCACTTTGGTCATTGTTTCTGATGACGTTCTGGTCTGTGTTTAGTGCTTGCTTGAGCCTTGAGTGCTTTTTTAGTGCTTGCTCGAATGTCGCTCATGCGTTATCATTGAATGACGCCACGGCCAAGCATTCTCCCCTCCCGAGATACCCGCTTCCCGAATCAACTCTCACTATCGAGGGGCGTCGTTTGCAATGCATGCATCGATAGTGAAGATCGCTTGCGTTGCGTTGCGTTGCGTTTGCGTTTTGCGTGGTGATACAATCCGCATCTCCCACTTTCCGGCAGTTGTCGTAAGCATTTCGCGCCGCACTGCGATTCAATCCAATCCAATCCAAAACTCTGTTTTAAGCATAGCCAACTTTTTCAACCCTCCGCAATTCCATCGCATTACAGTGGGCGTTGGCATGCCACTCAAGGAATCGAATGCAAGCGGGTGGCTCGCGTGCACTTTTTCTCTTCAGAGCTAGACCGGTAAAAGAGAGAGTGCAGTAATTAGCTGTGCCTCTTTTCGACAGTCCCTTTAACCTCGTTCAAGATGCGAATTCCTCGTTTGGTCTCATTCGGTTGCTTCCGTCCGTGGGCGTAACGAAGCAGGCAGGGCGCTACACCCGATTGACTCTTATCTTCCGTCTTCCGAGGTTAATGCCTTGGCTTGGATCCCTGCTGCACGTCTCATTTTATCAGGGACCGGGGATTGGTTAGACTTTGCAGTCAGCGCTGAATCAGCGCAACTCGGCGTCAATCAATTATACCGCATACAGACATATTCATCCAGTATGTGAACACATGATACCCTATGCCTAGACTTTATGAGAACATGATTGCGTTGTTGGTCTTGTCTTACACTTGGCCTACGTACAACTCACCGTAGATAACTGGATAATTTCTCATCACGTGCAGGACGATTCCGCAAATAATTTACTCGGCGTTATCTGCCTGATTGTGAGGACGAATGAGAAATACACGCCGCAGGCCAAGAACATCTTCGATAAGGATTATTGGTATAGGGCTGAAAGGCCCCCAATGCAACATGTCCGGTCGATAGAGTTGGCATCTCGGGCCGCTCGGTTACAGAATGTCGTTTGTTGAATTTGTGATTTCTTGTGTAACCAGGCTCACCAAATTGGCACCTTAAAATTGAGAACTGTGATAAAACTGCAGTCTCTGTAGTCTATTCTATTATGCAGGTATGCGCCCAATCATTGTTTCTACAACAAAGTGGGAAAAGCAAAAAGATAAGACAACCAACAAGTGCCCCCTTTGAAGTTGGGACTTGGCAGCCAACGCCTTGGTATACAAATATAAGTCCCTTTTATGGCTCCCAATCTTTCAATCAATCGTAAACATACATCCAATCAAAACAATACCCTTCCTACTCTTTGCCAACGAGCCTCTTCGTCGGGTCTCGACAACCGTCAAAAACTTATCAAACGCCTTCCTATCCCTCTCCTTCTCTTCGGAACCAACATTCATAAACTCCTTGCCATGCCCAGGGCTATGAGTATAAATTTGACCGAAACCCCTGAAACCCTTGATCTGCTCCACGTACGGGAAGACAGCGGCATTAGCCTGGGCAGCCTCAGGTCCATATCTTCGAATACCAGTGCCCGTGGTATGAGGTATAGGACACTCAAAGTGCTGGTGGTAGGTATTTTGGAATGGTTGGAAAATAGCCTCGTGCTCTTCTTGAACGTACTCGTAAAAGTCCCCCTCGTAAGTTGGGTCTATCGCCTTCCAAGAACAGCTGTCATCCATGTCCCAGCCTTGGCCGAGCTTGAAGACGCGGAGGTTAGGCATGGTATTGGTCCAGTGCTCAAAGATGTGGTGCCAGCGGGTACGTGTATGGTAAGTTGAGCCCTCGCGCCAGGCACTCTTCTTTGACCGCTCGATCTCCTCTTCAGAAATGGTAGCCCGGTTGCGATCCGAGTGCAAAACTGTGCACTCATCGAGATAAAGCTTCTCGATGCCAAGAGATCCGATCCACTCAACCTGCCACCACTGACTGAACTCAAATTGTCCGAAAGCGAGAACCTTGAGATTAGGCAGGTCGTCGGCACCAACCAGGCGGAAGTCCATGTTGGGAAACCATCCCCATGATGCCCAAGAAAATAGGGACAGTACCTGAAGATTGCCTGCGATTCTGGGAGAGAGCACTGTCTCAAGGAGATCGTGGTGAACACCTTGGCAGCACTTCTCTGTATTGAGGTCAGCTGCGCTGATACGCAGGTCCTTCAGAGCTCCCGAGTTCATGACAGATTGAAAAGAAAGCATCGCCTTGACACTACTGATATCAACGAGATTCGAGATCGACAGAGTCTTGAGAGGACGGGAAACCCCAGTTTTAGCCTGTTGACCAGAGATCTGGGGAGAAGACGTGGTATCACTGCCAATATAATTATGTACCTGCCAGGCCCCCTCCATGCAGCGAAACAGCATCTCCAGAAGTCGGTATTGCGTACTGTAGTACATGTGAAATCCATCGCGTTTCAGACGTATGTTGAGAGTGTCGAGCTTGGGGAACACGCAGATTGAAGGAATAGCTTCAAAGAACTTGCCCACGAGCTCCAGGCGTTTCTCTGGCGGGAAAGATCCTGTCCAAGTATCGCAGGTGACTTCTCGCACGTGACATCTCAGATGTGGCGCCACGGCGATGTTGAGGAAACGCTGTGGCTCATCTCTATAAGCGCGGACGCGAACGGCGCGGAAGATGAGGCGGGAGAATGTGTGACTGACGAGACGAAGGTCGATGAGGGAGTATTTGTATATGTATCCCAGGATCTGAACTTGAAGTTCCTCAGGGAGGGTAGAGAGAGAAGGGGTAGACATTATGAGGGTGATGAGAGAAGTCAAGATGTGAAATGAAATCAAGAATGAGGCTCAAGTTGAAGTTGGTGAGTACTTCGCGGAGATGGGTGACTGAAGTTCGTATTGAGAGATAAGGCGATTGGCAGTGTCAACTACAGCCAGATCCTCGGAAATATTAAGAAGGAAAGAAAGTTTTGGGACAATTTCAGGACGAGCATGGGATGATATAGTCAAGGGAATGATTTAAACTTGCAACTGATGGAAGTTTGATTTTTGCGTTAGTGAGCAAAATGAGAAGATTCGATGCTTGGCTGGCTAAGATATTGCAAGGTTTTGGAAATGTCAAAGTTTGTGTTTGAACAGAATATGAGGTGTTTAGAGCACAATAATTTAGACATTTCTATCACCCTCGCGACCTGTGAGAATGGAGGCTTGAAGGTCTCAACGCTTAGAAACATGGCTTTGAGAGTGGCGTTAGGCACCAAATCAACCAATAACCTTGACAAGACGAAATAAAGAAAAAGGATAAGGAATCAAACGGAAAACTATGGGCTGTATCAGAATATGGTTTCCAAACATCTGAGTTTATGTAAAAAGACTTCCTTCATTGTATGACATCCCATGTTCTCTCCTAACAACTCTATCCATTGACTCAATCGTCCTTCGTCCAATGATACTTGGCAGCAGGATGATCAGCAGGCGGTCTAGCAACGCCCTTCTTCCCATACACATTCTCCCTATACGTGCCCCCATCAACAGCATAATCCTCCCAAAACAACCCCCTCTCCCTCAGAACCGGCAACAAATCAGAAATGACCTCCTCAAAACTCGCTGGCATCAGAGCATACGCCAGATTGAACCCATCAACATCAGCTTCATTGACCCATCGCTCCATCTCATCTGCAATACGCTCTGGTGTTCCTGCAACTGTTGCCCCCAAGCCACCAACCTTGATGTGATTCGCGACAGTGTGCTTGGTCCACTTTGGAACACCTGGGATGGACTTGGACCATGACTCGACAGCCGAGCGAATCGCGTTTGACTCAACATATCGTAACTCCTCATCATCACCATACTTCGCAAGATCAATCCCCGTCCAACCCCCAAACAGTGCCAACGCACCGTCCTCGGACCCATAGCTCACAAGCTCCTTATACTTCGCCTCAGCCTCCTCCTGCGTCTTTCCGATGATCGGACAAAACAGAGCCAAAAACTTGATCGTTTTGGGATCACGGCCGAACTGCTCTTTTGCTAGGGTTCGAATCTCAGCTATGTTCTTCGCCACTGTGACGGGGCTGTGGCCAGCGACGAATATGGCCTCAGCGTGCTTGGCGGCAAAGTTCTTTCCGGCTTTGGAAGTCCCGGCTTGGAGGATTAGGGGTGTGCGCTGGGGGGAGGGCTGGCAGATGTGAGGGCCTGGGACGGTGTAGTATTTTCCTGAGTGGTTGATCAGGCGGACTAGGGAGGGGTCTGTGTAGATGCCCTTTTCACGGTCAAGTTTGACTGCGTCGTCTCGCCAGGATGATTGCCTGAATTTGTGAGCCAGAATTCTAGTGAATGTGGTGACTCACGTACCAAAGCTTGTA
Organism: Fusarium coicis; assembly: GCA_013781345.1. Taxonomy (NCBI): domain Eukaryota; kingdom Fungi; phylum Ascomycota; class Sordariomycetes; order Hypocreales; family Nectriaceae; genus Fusarium; species Fusarium coicis. Next base: position 105,358 of record JAAOAJ010000213.1, on the reverse strand, counting down.
AGCCACATCGACGTATTCTTCGGCGATGGCGTATCTCTCATCGTGGCTCGGCTGTTCAGTATGTCCGAGATTCCGAGCAGCAGAGTCAAGATATCCAGTTACGATGTTCCAACCAAGTCTTCCGCCAGTGAGATGGTCCACCGTGCTGAGTCTGCGGGCAAGATGGTAAGGCTGTTCATAAGTGGTCGCCACGGTGACACCAAAACCAATATTCTTAGTCGCTGCAGCCATAGCTGGTACAGTAGCCAGGGGCTCATTTACAGGCCACTGGGCGCCTGAAATGATGGCAGGGTCTGGATTGCGAGGTCCTTTGTAGACATCATATGATCCCTGAGAGTGTAAGTGATCTGATATGTGATGCAGTGGGACTAACTCACGAGAACATCAGCGATAAAAATACCGTGAAACTTTCCCTTCTCAAGAAGTTGAGCCAATTTCACCCAGTGATTGATATTATTAAAATCCCACGATTTATCATCCGGATGTCTCCAAAGACCAGGCGATTGATGACCACTGCATGATTCAACAAAGGCGTTGATGATGAGCTGCTTTTTAGCTTCTTGTGACTGAGACATTTTTGCTGCAAATTTGAGTGAGTGAGGGGTTAAAGAATGAGTGAATGAGACTTTAGGTGAGCGTGATACTCATATAAAGTGAAATGCGACATATAAAAGTGTTGCGCAATCGAGGGACTAGAATCGCGTGCTTGCGGAGAGGGTGGGGCTGTACCTTGAGATCTACTTCCTTCAATCAATTGCCCCTGTTAGATGGTGTGACGAGACGAGGCTAAACACTATTTTCGGCTAAATGGATGTGATAAAAATTACCACTCATATTTCATTCTGTGGCTTTGTCGTGTAACATCACAGTTGATTCGGTTCAGCTTCAGCCTGACTTCCACTTTGGGTAGTTCTCATGTTGTACAGCAGAACGCCTCTCTTATTTTCTTTTTCCTATGATGAGCAGCGACCGAGGGCCCGGGATATGGTCGGTAAGGAATTGCCGAGATAAGCGTAGATCACGTCAGTTTGTAGTTGCAGGGTTTGGATATTCACATCTCATCATTTTAGGGCGAAGCACGCCACAGCTTTGAGAACATGAACTAGCCAGGATAGAAATGTGGCAGGAAAAAAAGACTGGGGGAGACAAAAAGATAAGCACATATTTACATCTAGGTACTATGCTCTAATGCTGCTTAACACCGAGTAAGCACAAGGCTGAGTTTGACTTCTAATAAGAGAATGGACTACATCCCTTACCTACCATACCCAGGTCATTCAAAGGTTGTAGGATCGAAAAGAATCTAGGATCTTTGCCGAAATAACTGAAATAACTAAGTAAATGATATTCTAACTTTATATTAAGTATAGTAGAATATTACAGTCTTCTCATAGAGGTCATAGATTTGTTTCCTCTACCTATCTAGTCGCCGAGTCCGGGGTCTCCAAGTCCATCGGAAACAAACCTGATCTTGAATCACTCCTCGCGGAAGAGTCCGCCAGTGAATGATGTCACGGGAAAATCGGGGATACACTCTGAGAAAATACCAGTTTCTAGTTCACAGTGTATTAGCAGATATGACCGGATGCATAATCGAAGAAAAATGGGACGCATAGCCAGAAACATGATTTGGGCCGCTTACCGTCGTTTGTGTCCCAAGTAAACTGATCAAGAGATATATCGGTATCTTGAGGCGTATCGCCGATAGAACCAGCAAGAGGTTCACCAATCTCTTGTTCCGGGAGCCCTAGTCTGAGGCTAAGATAATCAATGGCTCGCCTGGCTTCCCTAGATACTGTGGTGGAGTGTAGCCAGAGGGGATAGGCATTCCGTAATAGACCGTGAATCTTTGTCCCTGTGCTCTCGTCCAGCGAAACATCCGTTCGTGACTTGGCTAGCTGTACACAGTAACAAAGAATGCTCACACCCAGCAAAAAGACTGCCCGTGGCCGTGAGGACAAGAGCATCCATCTCGCCCACCTTGCAGAATACAGCAGTCCATCTGCCTGCGTCTCCTCAAGCACTATCTGTTGGAACTCAAGAATCTTGATTGCTGCCTGGACACAAGCGTTGCGTGAGTGTTGATAGAATATCTGAGTATACGGCGGTGCGAGATACTTTCGGTGAAGCCAGATGGTAAGTCTCTGTATAGCGAGCTGGAGTAATACACGATGCATGACGATCTCAGGTGCCACCATAAAAGATTGGCTGAGTGGCTGCCATTGAAATATTGGTGGTAGTGATGCCTCGGCTTGTTTCAGCTTCCGGTCCAGGTCCATAATCTCGGTGTATGGATGATCCTTGGTATCGTTGACAAGATCATTGACAAGCCCCATCATCTTATCTATTCTACCCTTGGCTAAGCTGTAAAGCACAGGCGTGACTTCCGTCTCGGGTCTCGAAGGAGGTAGCTCCGTAGTGTTCTCGTCAAAATCCGTGTCCAACAGGTTACGCGGCTCAGCTGTGTCATATTGCTGCGACTTAAGCACACAAGGCAGCGCCATCTGGCTTGAAAGACGAAGATCTAACTGCACAATGACAGCCCACACGCGGCGCCTCATCTCACCAGAAAATCTGCCAATGCTCGGGAAGTTGTTGGGGTCTCGATGATAGCCCTGACTCAGGGCGAGCTGGACGATGATACCTTGCACGAGCCACAGCCCGGTCTCGTCGTCCTGGGACATGAACGACTCACAGATGAGATAATTAATCAAGGTTTCGAGTACGTACTCTCCGCCTTTGGTGTACTGGCCCAAGATCAAACTGTGAAGAGTTTGTTCACGAAAGAGGCGCGCTCGTTCTTGAATTTCAGGACCTGTTGGGTCGTCGATCGAGTGTTGACATAATGTAGCGACGCACATTACGCTAAAGAGGAGGGCGATCCAAATGTATGACATGGCTGACGGGTCCTGCCAGAACTTATCATACTATTAAAGGGGTTAAAACTATCATCCAACCAGGAGAGTGCTGGAAGGAGAGGTAAAAGAAGGAGAAGGGTAGTACCCGTACCTCTTGCAGAAAATGTCCGCTGTGGAGGATGCTTGGCACAACGCCTTGTGTATTGAGATATCTCGCAACCATGCGATCAACAACAGGCCGCGGTGGGATGGAAGCAAGAAGATCAGCTTTCGTGGTATGGACCGGCTCATACAGGAGTCTAGGTCCATGGCCTTGGAGAAGGACATGATCGCTGGTGGCCAGCATCCGGGCCTCCTCTTCCTCCTCGTAGTGGTCTCTGAGCTCAGAGATACTCTCGAGAACGGCGGCCCAGTGGACGCTCCCGACGTAGCTGGCTCCGACGCCGTGTGAATTCAGACGCATTCTGCCCGACTCTGAGGGTGAGGGTGCGGGGGAATCAGCGTTGCCATTTCTCTGCAATATAGACGCACGATCTATAAATGGCACGAGAGTATCCTCGTCGAGTGAGTTGAGTGATGCCTGTGGGACCGTAGAGACACTCTGCGATGACTTGGCTTGAGACGAAAGCTCTCGATTAAGACCATCAGGATCAACTTCGGTCGTACTTTGTTGCTGCGCAAGTAGGGAACGAACAAGCTCCTCGAGCTGCTGGATGCGATCACCGACACTAACTTTGCTCTTACCCTTGCTTGGCCCACTTGATTCGTAGGTGCATGACAGTCCGATTCCCCTATTTGTGCAGGTTTTGCATGGTAGTTGACGGTCACATCGTACCCTGGGAGCTCATCGTCAGTCTCAAGACTTATTTATATCACACATGAATGAATTTACTTTCGGTTCCTACAAAAGGTACATGAAAGCAGTGGCTTTTCCTTCCGACGATCCCGAAGTTGAGGCAGCAAGTCTTTGATAATAGTACTGGGCGGCTGATGCTGCTGGCCTGGCAACTCGGTGTAGGCGGGTGGTTCAAGAGAATCCATCGAACGGAAGCTTTGGTTTATTTGTTATGGGTAAAGAGAGCGGTTGAGAACAAGAGTGGAAATTGGCATAGGAGGATTTGACGAAGCAAAGTGTCGGCGGGTGCTCGGCAAAGGCGGGGCAATGACCGGAGCATTCGACGGAGCATTTAACGGAGCATTTAATGAGTCAGTCAGAGGACGAGACTAACATCCGGGTCTCACTATTGCACTTCTGTCTTTCCAGGCCTATCAGGATCGCTAAATGTCAATATCAGCAAATATCATAATTGCTGTCTCCCATTAGGAAGCTAGGAATAATTATAAAGATCTTTTAACTTGATACAAACCTCTGCCTATTTGAGGTTAGTAACACTTATGGGAGGAGTCCCTGTTTATATCATTTTCTTTGATTTTGATTCGCTGGATGATCTGTCGCTAAAAATGGCCAACATCGGAGCAAATCCGGGGCAAACAGGGCAACACGGCATGGCTAACTACCACTGGAGCTTGCCCTTAAAACCACCATCATTTCTTCTTTTATAACCATAGATAACTTGGCTTCTAAATCAGTCAGTATCGAGGAAGGAGTAATAAAGCATAGAAATCAAAGTCTTGAATAGCTTACTCCACGGTCCAGTCTCAACCACTACACTACACGGCAACGGATACCTGATAACAATGGCGACAAGTCAAGCTGAGAACGGTAAAACCGTGTGCGATGATGAAGCTAGCACGGCAGTCAGTTTCGATGATACGGTTCAAGGCGATATTGGTCATAAAAAAGAACCAAATACAGACAAACAAGAAGAAACGAACTCTGACGATACCCATGCTGCAAACATGAAGTCTGATGCTGAAAAAGGGGCAACAGAACCTGGCGAGGGATCTCCCACGTCAGACCCAAACATCGTCGACTGGTCTGGTCCCAACGACCCCGAAAACCCACGAAACTGGTCCAAAGTCTACAAGTTGACCAGCATCATCGTCATCAGCCTATCCGTCCTATACACCAACCTCGCAACCACAATGTTCGCCCCCGGCGCCGCTACCATGAAACGCGAATTCGGCTTCAAAAGCAACACAATTGAAGTCCTGACCATAACCATGGCTTCACTCGGCTTTGCCCTTGGCCAGTTATTCGTACCCCCTATGTCAGAGGTCTTTGGCCGCATGCCCATTTACCGCACGAGCTCAGTATTCTACATTGGGTTTACGGCTGGTTGTGCGAGGAGCACGAATGTTGCTCAGTTTTTGGCCTTTCGTTTGCTGACTGGTATGGCTGCTGCGTCGTATATGTCTACGGGTGGGGGGACGGTGGCTGATCTTTTGCCGAAGGAGGAGAGGGGTGTTGCGATGGCTATTTTTACGGCTGGACCCCTCTTTGGCCCTGTATGTTTCTCCTTCCGTGTTTTGAGGATTTGAGTAGACTAATAGCGAGCTAGGTCCTTGGTCCTATCGTAGGAGGATTCGTTGTTGAGAATCTTGGATGGAGATGGTGCTTCTACTTAATTTTGATACTCGTAAGTATCACCTCGTTCATACCTTTTTTTTTTTTCTGGAAAAAGCTAACGGGAGATGTTGATGTTAGGCTGGTGTAGTTACAGCATTAACCTTTTTATGCATGCACGAGACAAGCTCAATCAATATCCTCAAGTCCAAGGCCACTCGCCTTCGTAAGGAGACAGGCAATCCAAATTTACGGGCTGCCGGCGACAAGCAAACCCCAATCAAGCAGCTCGTGCTCCACGCCCTTACCAGACCGACGAAATTACTCTTTACATCGCCAATCGTCGCTTTGATTTCACTCTACATTGCCTTCAACTTTGGTGTAACCATGCTTCTCTTCGCCACCTTTCCTACCGTCTACGAAAATACCTACCACTGGAGCGTCAGTGTTTCCGGTCTGGCGTACATTGGCGTTGGAGTTGGCTGCGCCATAGGTGTCATTACCTTTGCAAAGCTAAGTGATCGTCTGTTGAAAGCTGAAGGGGGAAACTACCGCGCTGAACGACGGCTTATCATGATGATGTTTGTATCCCCAATGTTTCCGATCGGGTTGTTTATTTACGGTTGGACCACTGAGTATAAAGTACACTGGGTCGTGCCCATCATCGGTACTGCGATCTGTGGACCCGGGGCGGTCATCATTAACTCGTCGTCGCAGACGTATATAATCGACATAGTCGGGCCTCAAGCAGCGGCGTCAGCACTTGCTGCGATTACTCTACTTCGCAACCTGACGGGAGCCTTTCTGCCCCTTGCCGCGCCGACGCTCTATGCCAACCTTGGACTGGGCTGGGGGAATAGTGTATTGGCATTCATCACCGTTGGCTTTATTCCTGTGCCGATTTACTTTTACTTGCATGGTCCTACCATGCGGAAAAGGTTCCCTGTCGAGATCTACTAAAGTGTTGGACCCATACCTTGTTTTTAAATTCGATTGTCTGGTAGACACCATCTCATCCTTATTTCCTGACCACTCCTTTCTTATCGACTATTCTGATATTGGTTCTTGTTTTTCAAATTTACTGTATTCGTTTGCTGCCATTAGTCGTTTCCTTTTAGACAAGACTACCATACTAGAAATAGTTAGAGGCATATAATCAGCAATCCAACTTATATTTTATATAATACAATGACAGATCTAATCACTAAATAATTGAACGCATTGGCAAATGGCCTAGAGTAATTAAAATAACTTTACTGGAATTGGTAACTACTGAGGTGTATGTATCGCTTAGTCATTCTGTATGACATGCTTTGTGCCGCCCATCTCGTCATTTTAGACCAAAAAACGCCAATACCCCAGTCGAACCTTGATGACGCCAATCACGCAAGAAAGGACCAACATTGACGCAATTACTGGAGGATAATCGCCATAGACAAATTGCTCAACTGCCGAGGTTAGCTTGAGCTGCAGACACTTTTACCCGTTTATCCCTGCAGCCATGATAACGACATACTCGATGTTGTACACGCAATGTGGGCTGCTATCTGCCTATATAGACAGTATATTTCTCAAGAATTTCCCCTCCAGTCGTTATGACCCATACAGTCGTATTGTAATCATACCAAGCATTTCTCATCATGGCCACTACTTTTGAGAGCTCTGACCCAGCTGTCTACAAAGAGTACGAAGCTCAGTGGTCCACTCTTCCCACTGACGCTGAAAGCTGGATTAAGCGTGCCAAAGATGTCGCTCAAGTCCTAGCAAAAGACGCTTCAGCTCGAGAGCGCGCAAACAAGTCTCCCAAGGCTGAAGTCGCTCTTCTCAAGCACTCTGGCCTTCTCAAGATCCTCGGCCCAGCCAAGTATGGCGGTGGTGAACAGCCATGGAGTGTTGGTTTTAGAGCGATTCGCGAAGTTGCCAAGACGGACGGGTAAGTCTTATCGAGCATCTTGTGAGGTATGGATGCTAATATGTGATAGGTCTGTCGGCATGCTTCTCGGCTACCATCTCGTCTGGTCCACAACCGCCAATGTAGTCGGAACTCCCGAGCAAGCAGACCGCACTCACAAGCTAATCATCTCAAACAACTACTTCGTCGGTGGGGCTGTGAACCCTCGCGACAACGATCTCAAGATCACTTCTAACGGAGATAAGATTATCTTCAATGGGGTCAAGAACTTTAGCACCGGTGGTGTGATTTCCGATCTGACTGTTCTTGAGGGTGTTTATGGTGAGAAGGAAGAGCATATTTTTGCTATTGTTCCGACGCAGCAGCCTGGTATCCAGTTTAGGCATAACTGGGATAATGTTGGGCTGAGACTCACGGAGTCGGGAGGTGTTAACATTGAGAATGTTGAGGCGCCGTGGGGTGATGCGTTGGGATGGGATGTTGAGGCAAAGAAGCCTGATCCTAGTATCTTGGCTATTCCTTTCACCAGCCTCCTTTTACCAACGTACGTGAACCGAGTCTGATAAGATCCTTGAAATTCACTAACTTGAGATATAGAATCCAACTTAACTTTGCCAACCTCTACCTCGGCATTGCGGCCGGCGCTCTTGAATTTGCCAAGGAATACACTCTCAAGAACACTCGCGCCTGGCCCTTCGGCGGCGATGTAAGTACCTATACTCTGAAGCCAACAATTTCTAATAAGTGCCCAGAATAAGGAGAAAGCAACAGACGAGTTCTACATCCTCTCCACCTACGGCAACTTCTTCGCCCACCTCCGCGCCACCGAAGCACTAGCCGATAAAGTCAACGCTGAAGCAGACTCCCTCTACGCCAAATACTCGCAAGATCGTTCTGCAGTCACAGCCGAGCAACGAGGTGAGTTCGCCGAATGGGTCGCAAGTCTCAAGGTCGTCACTACAGACACTGGTCTCAAGATCACGTCGGGAGTGTTTGAAGTTACGGGTTCGAGGTCTACGGCTGCAAAGGTTGGGTTGGATAGGTTCTGGAGGGATTTGAGAACGCATACGCTGCATGATCCTGTGGCGTATAAGAATAGGGAGTTGGGAAGATATCTTTTGTTAGGAGAGTATCCTGAGCCCACTTGGTATACTTGAGATAGTTTTGGCTGCGGAATAGTTCAGAGGATAGTCACTGAGAATTTCATATGGTGCCTTGTACTCGACTCTAAGTAACATTGTTTAGAAGAATGCAATTTTGTCGATAATTAGTTCTCTACAGCTGCTAGTCTCTCATACATCAGGACATGAGCCAAGAAAAACTCAGCCGTCGGATAAAGATCAAATATTACATCCGTTTCCAATCTACCACTTCCCAAACAGAATATTAAACAAAAGAGTCTCTTTCCTTTCATGAATCACAGCTTCAGTTCTTTGCCTTGTTAGTCTCTGGACCCGCGTAGGCCTCAGTCTGACCAATCTTGGTCCAAGGAGCGAAAGCCTATAATTACGTTAGTTTCTGGATCATCACAATGACAAAATGAAAGAAACACTTACATTTTTAACATTATGCAATGTTGCAGCAAGTTCAGGAAAGTGTCGGCACAAAACATCCTTCATCGTGTTATTCTGCACCCAATTAATGCCCTCGCGAGTATACACCTCAGGACACCAACCATCACCAGCCAGGAACCGATCAGACTTGATGCGACGAGTGGCCATGAGGATGAACACGCGGAAGGCAGTGTCGCTGAAGCCAAAGCCCTTGGGCAGAGGCTCGCTGAGAGTACCGACAAGAAGATCCACGGCTTCAAGATCACCATTGTAGACTTCTTCCAGCTCCGTAGCCAGCTTGTCATCCCCGCCTGTGAGGTCAATGAAGCTCTTTGCGGGTGCCATGTGAAATAGGCGTCTGAAAGCGTTGTACCGAGGAACGCCGCGCTCGCGATCACGAAGAATGTCAATGGTTCCCAGGTCCAAATGTCGACCGCGAGGAAAGTCTTTGTCGCCTGGAATATTCAAGTCTCGTAAGAAATTGGGCATGTTGTGGGCTCGGATGGCACCTGGGTAATTGACGCCGAAAGAGCAAAAGACATCAGCGAATGAGAGGCCCAAGCCTGATTTGTCCTCGTCGAAAGGTTTGCGGGCTGATTTAAAGGCAACCTCTTTGATGGGAAGTGTGCCCTTGTGCTGGCCGTCTTTAATGCTGAAGAATGCTACGTTGTCGGGAATGAGAGGATGAAGACGGTAGACCGAGACGAATTCTTCTGTGAGGCAGTATGGCACGTTATCGTGATCGACGCCTGATCCGGGAATACCAGAAATGACTTCTGATTTGTTGTCAAAGACACGCCCGAAGACATGCAAGAGCTATCCTCATCCGTTAGTAATTGATCATTATGATTGGGATAAAAGACATACCTTGTCACCCAAGAGTCCCCACCAGTTCGCATTCATCCCAATCTGTAGCGCCGGGTGCTGCAGAATACCTGGTGTCCACTCAACAGTATGAATCTTGGCCATAAGAGCACAATTGATAAGTCGCGCGGTATCAAAGATCTGATCACTCGACCAGCTGGGATTCGAAAGATGAAGCTGCGTAGCGATAGCGTTATGCTCAAGTGCAAACAAAGTATGAAGAAGTTCGAGTCCCAACCACCAGTTCTGTCTGAACCCAGTCTTGGGAATACCATCATCCGATCGAGGGAGGAAATGCACTCCATCTTCACGCGTAACATGAAGTTGACCGGGATATGACTTATCACACTGCGCTCGGAGAGCTTTGGTCTCGGCTTCAGTGGATCCGTAGATCTGAGAAGCGTCCCACCAATGGGTGCACTCGTTAGTATAAGCCGGCGTTTCGATATCTTGTTGCGAAAGAGGATCGTCTTTCTTTGTTCGGGGGATCTTCATGATGCGCTCTGACCATCTGTCGCTTTGTCGGCTTTGTCTAGAGGAATCTCAACGTCTTTGTCGCCGTTGGTGACGAGGGAGTGCTGTGCCCAATCGTGAACTTGGAACTGGATCCACGCTGCGGCGAGAAGATTGACGATCTCGGCGGGTTTGAACTGGCCTTCAGGTCTAGCAAGAATCTTTTCTGATATGATTCTTGGATTGGGCGTAAGGAGTTCCTGCTGAGTGGGCGGCGTGGTATGATTTCTTGGAACATTTCGACCGAATCTCATACCAGCGCATCCCATCTTTGGTTGTGCCAGATCATTGAAATCACCGTCTGAGTTCCTGGTCGCTATGAACTTGGAGTTCTTCATGGGACAATCAGCCGCAGTGGCCTGAAACTCAGCATTGGGGTAGGTGTCGTGAAGGTTCTTCTCACGGAGTTCATATCGAAGAGCGAGGAGATTGAAAACTCCGAGTCACGTGGGGAGCTTGTGCCAGTGGACGAAGACGTTGACGAATTTCCAAAGACGAATGTAGATTGACTTGAAGATGGACTTGGGGGAGATCATGTTGAAGTGAGAGAGGCCAACGAGTAGTGTAACGATAGATAAAATAATGGCGAGAGACTCCTTGCTGAGTACGGAAGCCATCGTGCCTGTGTCCTTCGCATTTCAGCAGGAGATCATGGCCTCTTTATACCTGTAATCTCAAGCATCGAACTAGGCAGAATACAGGCACATGCAAGTCATCCCTCCTTCTGATCTAGCACCCGTTGGGCGAGAGGCGTCGTGCTAGGTATCACAGCATGTGACGACGCTTATTTGTTGACTCACAGACCTACATATCCTCCATTCCCTTTTCCTCCGAACCATTTACCTATTCGTGAGCAAAAACAGCGATGCTGCCTAGCCGAAACAAGGAAATGGCGTTTCACAAAGTGTAATATCGGTCACTGCCGAAGCTTAATGTAGGCAGTCACAAGAGTCTCGTCATACAACGTTTGGGCTGTGCATTGCATGTGTTACTCACTGCAAGTGACCAATTTCGTATATGGGTGCTAAGAACATGTGAAATCAAAAGAGGGGAGGCCATGTTCGTATGGTTTGTTCAGCTTTCAATAGTTCAGCCCTGGGGCGGGAGCTAAGCGCGGATAGACCACGAACCATTTCAAATCCACGACAAGATATGTGATAGTGTCCAAGAATCCCAATAGCGTAATATTTTAGTACTAGAAATGATATTTTAGCGTCATATTCCATCTCGTGGCTGCGGCTGAAGATGCGATAGGTATTTGGTGGTCGAAGCTTATGTCTCCCATTACGAAAACGTTGTGTTTGATTGGTTGATAAGGGTTCGCAGGTGCGACATGGCTATGCAGCTGAAAGCTGGACTACGTTTTTAGTAACCGTTCTCCGAATGTTTTACCTGGTTGATGTGATAAGGAAGCCAAAGGGTATAGCGACATTAATGGCGGAGTTTACACGTATGCCTTAGTAAACTTGAACTTGACCTCTGAGAATGGATTTTCGGATATGTTGAAGACGGAAATATTCATAGAAGATGCTTGAAGATTGAACCATATGGATAGTACAAGCTTGACAGGGCTAGGTAGCAGAAATGCCTCTGTTCTACTCAGAATATCTGCATGGTTGGATTGTGAGAAGCTCAAGACACCTGGGAGAGTGATAACTGACGATTATGACAAGTGCATATCAATGTTAATGGCTTTCGAAATATCAGGAGTGAAGTATTGGATGGTTGATAAGTAAACTCACATATTTTAAATAAATGATACAAGAGAAGTAAGAATAGTGAACCTCCCTGTTGATTCTACCGCCTTCTCACTCTTTTTTCTCTTTCTCCCCCTTCTTGTTCTTCGGGACTCTAACAAGCCAATACAACGCCAAAGCCGCAAAAACATTAAAGATGATGTAAACCCACATCAACCCAAAATTCCTCCACCGCTCATCATAATGCGACCGAACCCCCGCCAAGAACACGTTGCTGTCTCCGATAGTACAATACGTGCATGTACTATTACTGCTCTCATCCACAAGATATCCCCCCGCACTCTTGATATACGCCTGCATATACTCCCCGCACGTCTTCCCCTCCGGCGGTGGAAAAACAACATATTCATTCTGCGCACAGACAACTTCTGTGTTCGCCACGGCGGTGGACAAGATGGCTGATATGAGGTATGTAAACGGACTGACGCGATACATCCAGATCCAGAACTTGGGGAAACTGTCTGGTGTTGCGAGAACACCGCAGAAGATGAGACACATCATGAAGAGCAAGTTGGCGATGTTTCCTCCTGTTTCAGCTGAGCTACACCCCGCGATGATAAAATCAGTGAAGGTGCAGGTGAAGAGCATAAAGACGAGGAATAGCAGGAACATCAGCGCACCGCGCTCAGCTACGGCGTCGGTGGATTCGGCGTTGCGGTATAGGCCGATGGGGTAGTACCAGCAGAAGTACATGATCGCGGCCATGAGGGTGTTCCATGGTATTTCGACGATTATTTGACTTAGGATGAAGACCTGCCAGCTGTATGTTTTTGAGGGCCGTTCTCGGACTTCGTATAGATCTCGTTGGATGACAAAGTGCGGCATCTAGGCGGTTAGTCTTGCTGAAGATAGAGCAGATTCGAGGGAGTTTTGCTTACCTGTTGCTGCGTGAGCTGGCCAAAGACAGTCAACACCTGAAAAATCGCAAACATCTGATTCTGCAGCCCAAGCGCCGTATTAGGCGCCTGATAAAATGAAAAGCCAATAAAAAGTGCAACGAGTGTACACAGCGCCGCTTTCGAGTAGATATATGAAGGCGTTCTCCAATACTGCTCAAAAACTCGCGTCGTGACATACTTCAACTGCGTCGTAAACGTAGCAGCAAACTCATCATACAAATGCGGATCTTCGTCCTGACACTCCTCAACCTGATGATGAGATAACTCCTGCAAGTGTTTCTGAACTTCAGCAAATTCAGAAGAATCTTTCCAGATCTGGGGCCAGTCAAGGTCCGTTTCGGAACCGGGTGCTGCGCCGATGACTTCGAGCATCCATTCTGCGGGGTTTGCTTCAGGCGGACAAGGTTCTGCGCCGTGAGATTCGAAATAGCGAGTCATTGTGCGGGAATGATCGCCCACGTCTCCGAAATACACTGTTTTGCCTCCGCTGGCTAGGAAGAGTAGACGATCGAAGCGCTGGAAGAGCATCGCTGAAGGCTGGTGGATAGTGCAGAGGATAGCTTGTCCGCTCCGAGCCAGCTTTTCCAACAGGTCTAGAATAGCCCATGAAGTCTGCGAGTCCAATCCAGAGGTGGGCTCATCAACAAACAGTAAAACCGGCGGTTTTGCAGCGAGTTCAACACCAATCGTCAGTCGTTTCCGTTGCTCTACATTCAAGCCCTCGCCTAAAACACCAACGACTGCTTCGGAATAGTCCTGCATATCTAACATCTTGATGACTTGATCAACGTATGCGATCTTTTGTTTGACTGGAATGTATTTTGGCTGCCGCATTATGGCGGAGAAGTTGAGGGCTTCGCGGACTGTTGTTGTGGATAGGTGTAGGTCTTGTTGCTGGACGTAGCCTGTTTTGCGCTGGAAGGAGGCGTCGCGGAGTTTGTCGTCGACGAGGATGTCGCCGTGAATAACACCCATGCTTGTGCGGTCGGCGAGGCAGTCGAGGAGGGTTGTTTTGCCGGCTCCCGAGACGCCCTGGCTCTGTCAGTATGGGAATAAATGAATGGACCGAGGGAATTACCATGAGAGCTGTCATCGTGCCGGGCTTGACCCATCCTGCTACGTTGTCAAGAATGCGCCTGTTCTCACTCTTGATCTTGACGTCGTAGCAGACGTTGTTCCAGTGAAAGACACTCGTTGACTTGAAGTTCGACGGCTGTCCCTCTCCGTAGCCTTCTTTCTCAGTGACAACCACGCGACCCGCGGGGCTAGATTCAGCATCGACTTTGTTCTTTGCAAGTCTGTGACCACGACGGAAAACAAGAACTTCTCCCTTTGACTTTTTTGCGCTCACGGCTTCCGCAAAAAACATGTATGTGGCAAGGAAAAAAAGCGTAAAAGCAATAACAATACCGACATTTCGCCACTTGTGCGCATGGTAGTATGAGAACGACAAGTTGATGTATCTGTCCCCTGAAACCATAGGTTCGCCCTGTACAGCCCCAACGGTCGAACAAACACGATTCTCAGCTGCTGCATCCGGATACGTAGGAATGAACAAATTACACTCAAACTTGCGGTTGTGAAATTCGTTCACCATAAGCGACTCGAACGCATACGCAAGCGGATTGACGTAGTTGATCCACCGGCACCAACCGAGCATATAGTCGATCTGGATAACGAAGCCCGTGAAGGTGACTAATGCGAGGATGAGGAGGGCAGCGGGAACCATGGCTTGTGAAAGTGTTCGGGACGCGGAGGCAATTGTTCTGAAGATCATGGACATGCAGAGCGTGACGAGGAATGTCATGAAAAGAAAGAAGAAAAAGGGCCCGGGTTCTCTGCGAAGGTTGGTCATGAAGTATAGGGTGAGATTGTACGTGAATGCGTTGAGAATCTTGTAGGGCATATCGCAGAGCATGGAGGCCACTGCTTCAGACGATGGATGATACAGGGCGTAGCGATCATGCTTCTCGACGATAGGTCGTTGAGCATACAACGTTAGGATCTGGAGCTGTCAGCTTATAGTGAGGGAGAGAACAGAGACCGGAAAACTCACCTCAAGAGCACTAGAAAACGCATTAGACAAACAAGCCAAAAACAGCAAAGCCCCCCTCTGAAAAAAGCTCGAGGTCGTCTGGTTGATATTATAAAACACACTCCCCACAATCAGCGCCATGATAAAATTCCCAAACAACTGCGTCAGCGTGATAGTCGGGTCCGTAACAAGCCGCTTAAAGCCCCGCCAGACACACAGCTTCGTCTGCTGCCAGTAGCTCAACGTGTAAGGACTCTTCTTTCGTTGGTTCTTAGCCTGCGCTGCTCGTCGATTCGCCCTAAACTCTTCTGCTTCAGGTCCGTTGATTGGAAAATCGCGCTTATACTCTTCGATTTTCTGTTGCAGAAGGATGTTGGCTTGGGAGGCTTTCCATGCTGCTGCGAATTCATCTGGTGTTCTCGGTGCGCGGTCTTCAAAGCCCTTTCGTATAATTCGCTCTTGCGGACTTGTCATTGACGTCAGGAAGTCCGGTACCGTCTGTCGCGGAGGACACTCAAACCCCAAATCTTCAAAATACCGCTTCGCCATTCTCGTCCCCCCAAAGAAAATCTGCCTTCCCTCATACAGCACAACAACCTTGTCAAAAATATCATAAGCAGCCTGCGGAGCCTGATATATCGACACCATAGCCGCCGTGTCAGACATCTGCGTCTGCAGCCTCAAGGTCTTACAAAACTCCACCGCATTCGCCGAATCAAGACCTCTTGTGCTATTATCCCAGCACTGCAGCGGTGCGCCGCTGAGAGACGCTTCGGCGATGGTGACGCGTTTGCGCTCGCCGCCGGACACGCCGCGGACGTACTCGTTCCCGACTTTTGTGTTTACGGTGTGGCTTATGCCGAACATGGCCATTACCACGTCGCGGGAGTGTGAGATGAAGGCCTCGCGGTCGATGCCGCCGGGGATGGAGCGTGGGGCGCGTGCGTGGGCGGCGAAGTCGAGGGTGTCGCCGACGGTGAGGTGGGGGAAGTGGACGTCTACTTCTGCGGTGTAGATTGCTTCTCCGCGATGGCGGGTGTGCATCTCATGGGCGGTTATGCCTGGTGATGTTCAGCCGGTCCAAAATCTGCCGAGCTTGGTGACTTACCCCTGTAGTTGAAGTAGGCATCATCGTTGATGTAAATACCACTCGTCTCCCCGGAAATGGTCTTGAGATATGTTGAACATCCAGATCCAGGAGGTCCTAGTACGACCAACATCTCTCCGTTCTTGACAACGCCGTCAAAGTCTCGAATGATGTCGATCCTAGTCTTTCCATAACCCATCAGCCGTCGTGGAAGTGAAGCGACGTCAAGCCAGATATTGGCCACGTTCTTCTGATAATCTGTGGGCTGGCCATATCCAAACACGTTCAAGTTCTGATAACAAACGCCAGCTTTTCGATTAGTAAAGCCAGTCTCACTGTGTAATTTCGAAATGGCTTTTGCCCAAGCCAAAGCTCTGAACTTGTCGCTTCTTGGGTTCAGGGGGCTGTTTTCATCCGCTGTAAAGGGGTTGCCGCTGATAGCAGACATTTGACTCTGGTTGGTGTACTGGCGTGCCAAGTCGCGGACAATGCTGTGTCTGCGCTCGAGCTCTGAGTCTGCTTCATCTTCTGTGGTGGACTTGGCTGGTGTTTCGTCCTTGGAAGCCATGTGGTCTTGGGAATAGTTGGTAGGGGTTGTGTCTGAACTTGGATTCACGGGTGTTTGAGGGTCATGAGTCGAAGTAGTAGTCTGATTGTTTGCTGTCACATTTGGTCCCAGTCCAGGTAGTGGCGCTGGCTGGACGGAGGCCCCACCCATATAAGTTGATGCCATGATTGATTGCTTGACTTGTGCTTCTTTTGGAGTACTATGGGGTATTTTGATCTCTTGCGTATTGACAGAGGCATGGGCCGAGAGTTTTGAGCTTTAGAAGTCTAGTGATTGAGTTCAAGTGACTTGTGTGCGAGTGGAATCATAATGATCTGATGTCCAATGCGGCAGCCTCTCACATCAATAGAATTTCTGATACGAAAAAAATGCAACGAACCGCTGGAAATAAAGCGTCAGTGTCGTGATAATGAACACATAAATCTCTCAGACCTTTTAAGTCGGCCAAGCGGACTCTTGACAGACTGCGTCTTCCGAATCGCATGTTCACCATAGTTATCCGCATCTCCAAGTTCCCAATATCCCGGTCTGTCACCCCCTTGTACTCGGGAAGTTGTGGAGAGCTCTCGGGATGCGTTTCGAGCCCGACTGCCCGAGTGTGGCACCCCATTTCCCACCATGCATTTGTTGCATGATCTGCTACCCAATCGTCTTCACCCTAGTCTTCTAGGGCTTTAGAGTTTGGGCTATATGCTTTTAAAGTCGACATCGACATCTCATGAGATGCAAAGTTGAGATTGTTGTAAGAAAGAAGATAATTATCGTAAATTTCATACGAGAATGTCGAGTCCTGCTTCGCATCGGGATGAGTCTACAGACTTGAGCCCTACAGTTACAAACACGTCGATGGATTCGGAGCCCAAGAAGGCGGGCAAGCGAGTGCTGTCATGTGTGCTCTGCCAACAGAGGAAAAAGAAATGCGATCGGAGGAGTCCGTGTTCGAATTGCATAAGAGTAATTCCCTCAACAAAACTGCGGGTAGAGTTGACACTGACGGTTTGGCAGCTTAAAACAGTCTGCACTCCAAGTTTACCGGCTCCGCCAAGGAATCGCAGACGCCCGAATCAAGATCTCCTGGAAAGGCTTGCGAGATGTGAAGAACTGCTGAGGCATTGCACTTGCATAAGACTTCCGACGCCAGAGCATAGTCCGCCAAATCAACGCGAGCAGTCACCTTTGAGTTTACACGAGGGCGATGATTTGAAGAGGAAGAGGAGCAGAGAGCCGTCGCCTACGGGGGCAGATTGATGGACAACTAGGATTGTCCTTTCGCGGGAATCAGTTCTCGAAGAAATCACGGATGTCCGAGCGGTTCATTATTTGACTTTGAAGCCTCCTGGTATGAAGCTTCACATATTTTGCGGCCAGTTCTCTGGCAATTGGGTTTTGTCTCTATGGAGTTGAGGTGGCAGACATCGACGGACGACTTGCCTGCATTTATGACGATACCCAATTTCTCTTCTTTCAATTTCTCAGTCTCTGAGATGCAAAATAATTATACCGCACGATCCCTTTCTATAAAAGACGATCAGATACTTATACAATCACTATCAAGAGCTACTTGCTCGCATACCTGACTTCTCGTTTAGCATAGCGAAACCGAAATGCGAAAACGTAAAAAACCTGGGGCCTTTGAGTTATTCGGTCAGATCTGACCCTCCATCAGCAACGCCCTTACAGGGGCTTTTTACAGGGGTCACCCGCTGAAGACCAATCAGTCGGCAGCCCGCTTTTCAAGGGTTGACAGGTGATCCATTGACGTGAGGAGATCAGGCCAACCATAGCGTTGTTTTGACTGATTTGGTGGCGTGAGCTTAAAGGCAGTGGCCTGGGTTGGTCTACGGGGTTTAGGAGTGTCCGCTTCCCGAATAGCCTCAGATTGATTGATGCGTATTGGGGCTGGGATGGGTGAGGTGGTATTTGCTCAGCATTATGTGAGATTGAGTCAGGAAGTGTTGACATGAAAATTCTGCCATGGTGATTCTAATATCTAGATGAACAGTTAATCTTAGATGTTTGTCACCTGAATAATTTACGCATAGCCGGAGAATACCCAAGACAATATCCCTGGCATCAACACCTTGTATATACAAGCGAGGCGGTTATACGGATATACGCAAATAGAAATGCTTATTTCAATCCCGTCGATCCATTTCTTCAACGGCTAAATATGTATCCACCTCCACAATGTCACATCACCAAAACACACCACTTCAAGAATCCTACGGACGGAGTCTCTCTCAAGTCCGTTTCCGGCCGATACCCCAGATTTCCAGAAATGGAAGATAGTCTGATGCTCGTCGGGCCTATTTGCCGATAAGATTCTGATGATGTGGAATGACATAATTTGTTCTTTGATCATAAGCAATATGCTGTTGGAGATTGGCTGTTGGTGGTTGGTGCTGTAGCTGTCCATTTTTGGTATAGCGAGTTTTATCTTGGAGTTCATGCTAGAAGCTGTTCTTGCGGATAGAGATATTTGCTGGCCATTGACCTTAGCTACGTCGCATAGTTGTTAGTCATGAAGTAGTCCCTGTTTCTAGGGTTATATTCAGTCAGTAGAACCAGTTCTGATAGGGTAGGTAGCGACAGGAAATCAAAGCAAGTTTGTCATACCGCGCTCTACAATATCACCCGGTTATTAGGACTATTGCTCTAACAGTCTTTATGCATCTTCTTAAAAGTCTAGCATAAAATAAGACATGAGAAAGGTACTACTGAAAATACAACCTTTAGCATACAACTCACCTAATGAAAGATATCTATACACTAAATACCCTGCATAGATATGTTTGATTTGTCAGTAATGAGTCTCTTGCCTCTCAATCTCTGTATAGTCATTTTTACTATGCTGAGGCCTTTCCCCCCTAATTGCCCCCTATCTCTCATCAATCCTAGTTGGGCGATAAAGAGCCCGATTCCCCTGTCTTGCTCTCCTTGGCAAGAGCCCATGTAACGTGAGACTTAGTAAATCGACGCCCCCTTTGAGCTGTCCCACGTTTTGCATGAAGCTCGGAGAGAATAAGCCTTTGTATAGCAGCTTCGAGAGTTTTGAGAAATCTGGGGCTGTTTGCTGTTGACGGTGTCCCTGGGTTGACTTCGGTGGAACGGGCGCTTTTGCTGCACTCGCTTCCATTTCTTTGACTTTAGGGCGTGGTCTTCTGGCAATGTTTGTTCTCCAAGGTCTCGTGTCATCGTCGGATACTCGTGGACTTACTCGTCGTTGTCGTCCAGGACCGTGCTTAGCTTCAAGGTCAACAAGGCTTGTTGAAGACTAGAAATGTTTGGGGAATGGGAACTTCCCAAAGGGTCACTGTCGATTGGCTCATCTAAAACTATGCTGCAAGTTCGGTCAACACGGCTAGAGTCTGTAACCTGAGGATGATCTTGTATGTCAACTACTTCCCTCTTAGACGTTAAGCGTGCACGACATTTAAAGAGATCATCGTTGGGAATATTCTGCCCTTTTCCACCTTCAAAGATCTCCATGAGCAAAGAGGTCTGTGACGTCGTGGCCTCTCCCGAGCGTATCCGTAGTAACAAGAGTGCCGTCTGCAGCTATATTTGGAGGTGCAGCTGACAAGCTTCCCCTATTAAGATACATCCCTGATGCCAATTGACCGATGCGAGCCTCTGCTTCTTGCGACTTGTCTTGTTTTACTCCAGTTGTAGGTTGAGTCCATCGCCGGATTCTAGGCGCCCAATCTTGTGATGAACTATTTCTGCTCAGGTGAGAAGTCGGAGTCTCTTAACTGGTCAGTCATCCTCTGCATATCTGCTGGTAAGGCTGTCTCAAAACTGCCAAGGCTTTCAGGGCTATGCACCCTTCCGTCCACATTTCTCGGTATGAACTGCAGACCTACGAGGTCTCTGTACAACTGTGAGGACAAATCTGACGGCACCGAAGCAGCTTGTTGACTCGCCCCATAGGTCAGGTCCGTATAGATGCTGTCGACAGTTTCTTTGTCAAGCGAGTCAAGGATTGTCTCACGGCAAGTCCAGTAAGTAGGCATCAGAGCAGTGATATTCTCTTTCGCAACTGTCAAAACACTCTGGATTTTGGCTACCAGCGCCTGAACTTCTCGCACTGAGCTCCTTTGACTCTCTGCCAGCTGAATTTTCGCTTTCAATGCTCGCGGTTAGTCTTACAGGCTCAGAAGTTGAAGCAACAGCAGGATACTTTCTCGTTTGCGATCGAGGCGTCCGCGCAGCTTTTTCATATCATCTTTTTTCCATAGAAAAGTGAAACGAGCTTTTCAGTCTCTCCGACCAACAAGCAGTTCAAATTTCTGTTTGATGCACGCGAACGTTGCGCGACAGCTCTTGACTGCAGTCGGGAAAGTATATTCAACCACGATTATCCTTCAAAGCATCTTCAACACCATAGGGTGCCCCTAAACTAATTGGACCTCTTCGGCCAGGTCAGAGAGTAAGTCGGCCGCGTCGCCAATCGTGCCGACGATTTTTTTGACTTTAATTGTGCAACTGTAGACAGTGGCGGCCTACGCGACTCCGGCACTGGTAATGCTCAGAGGGTCCATTCAACGCCTTGGACCTCCAGCAAGGTTTGAAGCAGGTAAGTATGGCCTCGTCAAGTCAAGCTAATCTGAGAATATTGCTTGGGCGATGCCGTTGGAGCCATGTTGAGTGCTGACTTCTGACTTTTGTCAGTTTCAACCTCCAAGGTGGCTGTGCAACAGAAAGCAAAATGAGGGGCTCTGAGGCGTTGGATGAGAATGGATGTCTAGCAAGTCACGGGAATTGTTGCATTTCTAGCCAGTAATTCCAAGTAATATTCAGCCGCAATGTAGGACGACCGCCTGATTCGATACGTATCGCCAGCGGTGCGCAATAGCAACAAGTCACAAGCAGAGCTCTACAACATAGGAGCGTAGTGATTAGATCGAACGGTTGGGATCAAACCGTTGCTAATCAGGATAAATACCGAAGTTGTCTTGTGAATGAACTTGTTATTAGGAACTTGCGCTAATTACGGGCTCATCCCCCCTACACCATCGACCATAAGCAAAGTCCTTGTCACCCCCTTAACGATTCGCCTTCTCACAGATCAGGCAGGGAGAATCGGGGCTGGAGCTATATCATCTTCGAAAAACACCTTCCGTTAGATTTGACATGAAAGACTATAGTGAAGACTCATTTAACATTACGCCAATTGTCTCACAAACTTCCAACCTCTGTACTCCGCAGCTCCTCACCAAAGATCGAAACTTGTGTCAGAGCTAAAACCATCCCTGCTAGGATCGACAGGGCCAGCTGGCTGCTCAACGCGCCTTGCTGCGTGTACGAGGTAACTCTGTCCTCCCGATCTACCTGCCAGTGATTGTTATCCATTTTCCTTGGCTGAGTACTGGGGATTAATCCGCGTACAAAGAGTCATGTTTTCACGACTATTTGTTGAGAAGAGCCTAGCCTTTAAGGCTTGCTTACCAGGTAGAAGAGGAAAATAGTCCGCATAATGCGTGTGCAAACTCTAGCGTTTCGTAGACAAGATACAGCAATGCCCTTTCCACTTGTACCTTGCGAGCAGCTCTAAATGACAGAGATTTCACTGCCAGCCCACAGTTTTATTTCTTCCCTGACTTTCCTTCCAGGAGAGTACCTTTGGAGAATATGACAAGGATGTGCAAGATGTGCCCAGCTAAGAGGGGACTCCATATACTAGCGCCCTAGACTATGACGTATGCTCATTTTGCCATCACTGAGCGCTGTCGACCTCTTCATGCGGTCTAGACGAGGCAGTATTGCTGGGCAGCCTGGAATGGACTGAACTATTGATATGAATGCAGGAAACAATCGTAACATGATAGTATGTTCATTTTCACGATCATAGCTGATGAACTTGCTCAGCTCTACCTGAATTGCAACCACCTCGTCCGTTAGCATCAGGCTATTGAAACTAAAGGGGCTGAGAGACCAAATAAAGACTCAGTCATGGTGTCTCAGCGGTGTCGAATCCCCGACGTTGCGTCGTATCACTCGGTTATCTTATCGCGTGGTTGGTTCCGATATAAAGAAAGCGTGGCAAGCTGACAACCAAGCAAGGGGCTATCGTTCTTGGCAGTTTAGTTCATCCAATTGAACCGATCCGATGATACACAACCATCAAGGGACAGGAAGCATAATTCCGCACATTTCCCCGAGTCTTCCGCTGCCGGAACCCAGGATCCTGGTAAGACCGACCCTCCGACAGCCTGAGCCAATGGCACATTGCTACGACCTTGATGATTTCAAGTTTGTCGGCGGCTATACAGTGCGCTGTCAACAGCGGTCGACTGGTGATTCAAACAACACACCATGACCGTTGGGACGAAGTCAAGTTTGGAGTGTTGTCGGAGGATTAACTGGGTACTGTACGCGGAGCTTTAAAACCGCCATGATCCAGCCGCAGGTTCGCTTAGAATTGTGGCTTTGGACTATTGAAAGCTTTGGGCGACTGTCAACTCTAAACGAACCTCGTCATTCTCATCTCGCACGCGGTAACGCGGCCAAACATCTGAATGAATTATGAAAATGGGCATTCTTTGAACCCTGCACACAATATTTAACATCCAGATATGTTTAAGGATCTACAGAGGGTGCGGTTGAAAACTCTGGAAGATCTGCATTCAGTGTACCCCAGATCTTGGCGATCATCTCTGCGTCCCAAACCCCTTTGCATTCACAGTTACACCTGTTGTGGACAGGACGACAACCTACCAGATGCCCGAAAACCAACACATGTTCTGCCCGGCTAAAAGCCGTTAGCCCATCAGTTGTGGCTTTTTCACTCCTTATATCTTGGTGCTTATCTTTGCCCTAGCCAAGAAGTGATTAGGCCCAATGGGACACCATGCTGATACCTCCGGTTGTTAAAGTCAAGGATAAAAGCACAATTAGCAGCAAATAACGTAGCAGCCAAGACAAAAACTATTAAAAAATCATGCAGGTCGATCGCTAGTCTATTTCAGCCTTTCAGCTTTCGGAAGTCGGTGGGTGTCGCTCCGGATCATACGGTAAATGGATGCGAGGGCGTTTGTACGATGTGAGAGTCACCCACGGCTCGTCCAGAGTCTGCTATATAAAGCGCCATAAGAGCCAGCTCTTATGGTACTGCATCCTCTCAAGCAACTTTACGAACATCTACATAACTACCATCACAACAATCATCATGCGCTTCTCAACTGTCGTCGCTACCGCCCTCGCGGCCTTCTCCAATGCCTCTCCCTGCCTTGCAGGTGCACCTGAGCCCGTCATCTGCGGCGGCAACGGCTACGTCGGTGCCACCAATACCCCATGGTACAAGAAGTCCCAGGCCGAGGGCACCATCGAGGGCTGCTTCAACTCCTGCACTGGCGGCTGCAAAGCCATAAGCTTCGACACCCAGTACAAGACGTGCTACTTCTACACCGCCGAAGTCTCCAAGATGCGCCTGTATCAGGTGACCAACTCACCCATGACGTTCCACTACTTCGACCGAGCTTGCGTCGCGGACGCTGTGGGCAAGACCTGCGGAGCTACTGGCTACGTCGGGGCTACCAACACCCCCTGGTATAAGAAGTCGCAGGCTGAGGGCAACATGAAGAACTGCCTTGATGCTTGCCGTGGTGGATGCAAGGCTGTCAGCTTTGATGTCAAGTACAAGACCTGCTACTTCTACACTGCTGAGGTCTCGAGCATGCAGCTTTACACTGTTTCTTCGCCCATGAGCTTCTACTACTTCGACCGAGCCTGTGGCTATGAACCTACCGAGGTTGTCCCTATCTAGGCTGGTCATGTTACCGCTGAGACCTCATCGAGCTGCCTCGGCCCTTATCTTTCATTCTAGTGTTAGTTGTGTTAGGGCCGTGTTCAATGCGATGTTGGCGAGGGCTATGAAGCTACGTGGTACAGTACTGGCCGCAAGCGATGTTGGTTACATGGGGTTTACATTCAATGTCAAATAATTCTTGATAATGATACGGTAGATAGTTATATTTACTAGACTCATGACAATACCGCGCGACATGTGTGAAGGAGCTGTGAGGATTTATAAGCAGTAATAAATTATCATGCAGCTATTATTACATCGTGATCTAAGATTTGATAAGCGAGCTTTACTTACAGTTCAGCGAGTTCGCTAGCGACCCTAGCGGCGCGCTGTATAAGTCCTAGCGCTACACGGTGGCTTTGCACTAAAAGACTGACGATATATCAGTGTAGCCGAAAGATGATAGGTCAAAATCCAAGATATTGGGCCACATTGGCAGGGCGGGCAGTTCCATCAATTGACAGAATATTAAATATATGTATTATAAATCTGAGCTTTCAAGTCTCGAGCTGCTCGTCACCACCCTTTTCAATTTGTTTAAGAAGCCTCCTGGCTGACGTGGAGCAGAAACGTCAGTTTGACTCCGCTTGAGACCGCTAGTTGCGAGAGGTTTATTACGAAGAAATCCATCGACGCACCAGCTCTGCGCATCATCCAATTGCACTCCGGCGACCTTTTCCCGCTGGAACCTCTCGTATCTGCTCAACATGGGATCATACCCGATTGCTTCTTGAGACGCTGTATCCCCTGGACAAATCTCGGAAGCGCCTATAGCAAGCCGTGATACCTCGATGCGTCGAATTATCTTGCAGGCGAGAAGTGACTTATCTCTACCAGAGAGGGGACATCGGCCCTCGCTGTCACATATCTTGACCAAGAGTCCAATCTCGCCTTGCACCTCGACAGGTCGTGGCCGGGAAAGAATGATACCAATCTTCAGAGGCTTGCCCGAGTCAACGTCTTTCTGTAGCTGAAGTGCAATGTGGTTTAGGTCGCGATTCCCATTATCTAAGGGATCTGGAATGCCGTTTAGTTGGCTCCTCTTCCTCGCAATGGAGACTTGATACCATTCATCGAGGCCCCTGCCAACCGAGAATTTAAAAGAGCTTCTGTTGCCAGTCGAGATTATATGACAGAGCTTATCTTGGGTAGGGTAGAGAAGAAACCCCGGAAGCTGAACGACCAGCCCGTTGGAGGTCATTTTGGTAGGATGCTTTGGGTTGTCCAAGGGGAACGGATATGCTTCCACTTCTCCGGACATCCATGTAAAGGGAGCCCATCTGAAGCCTTTCGAAGACAATCGTTTTCCAGGCAGAAAGATTATTCCAGGAGGGATTGCCTTTCCGAAGGCATCGTCTTTGCCAACTGTTTCCCAGAACCTTTCCATTAGTCTCTCACGATCTTCTTCTCGAGATGTAGAAAGCACTGAGCTTTCATCATCTTGTGGAATGGGGATATCAAGCAAGCTAGATAGTGCTAAAGTCTCTTCCCCTGGGTTTCTGGTGGTCTGTCGAAGATTTTATCAGTAAGAATAAATGATAGTCACTGGGTGCAAGACTCGCGCGATTCGTACCGCTCTCCAGGCACTCGCTATCAACAAGGCACGCTCAGAGGTGCTTTTCTCTACCAGGGTCTTCCTTGCCCCCCTTCTCATCAGGTTAAGCTCCACCTTGCTCCTCATGATTTCTGTCATTGAGCTCCTCGACACTTCTTGGCCATTGGTCTCTGTCCAGAAAGTGTCCAGATTTGGCGGCCTTTTGCTATACTCGCCGTGGCCCCCTAGTGCAAGATGCAATTGGTCACTCACGAATGCCTCTTGGAGTGTCCATAGTCGCATCATCCATCCACTCGCCAGTATCTCAGCACCAATAGAGCGAGAGTTGTAGTCATAGGCCTTTCCATACATCATGAGATAACGATCGAGGACGATGCAATGTTGTGCATTGCTGAATATGTGATGAATGAGTCCAATGGCCTTCCGTTTCAATTGAGCATGTCTTGTGTCTCCCATCCCGCGCTGAGGGATGGCAAATGTATCGAGCCAGAAGAGATAAGACTCCTTCTCTCCAAAGACCTGTTGCAGCAGGTTTTTGATAGCCCTTAACTGACAGACATGAATCTCTCGTTTGTTCCTATTCCCTAGTCCCTGGGACCAGATGTGAGGTACTGTCGCAAACGCTGTCCCGGCTTTCCATTCCTCCACTTTGATCTCGAGAGCTTTCGTTTCTTTGTCCTCCCAGATCCTTATCAGCGGGAATATGCCGGTCCTCGGATGATTGCTCCGTTCGAGGACGTCCAAGATGTCATTCTCGTTTGGACCAATCATACCGCAGTCTTTGTCGTCCCCAGAGTCGGTTGCACTACAAGCCAGGGAATGCGATGGCTTGCATTCCCTGATTGGATCTATGCTATCATCAGTAGGATTGCCTGAAGCCTCTATAAACTCGCATCTCGACGAGGTACACCTCTTCCAAGGATGGCGATTATGGCGGTTTTTCTCATGAGCCAGTAATGTGACATATAATAGGGTTGCATTCCGACCGAGCTGTCCTTTGACTGTCGCTTGGGATCTGGGGCACCAGCTATGCTCGAACATCATTCTGGAGACATATGCTGGCGGTCCCCATCCTCCCACATCGTCAAGCTCCCATCCTGGCAGGTTGATATTGCAAGTCTTCATCATTTTTGTGAGAACAGCAGAAAGAGTCTCCCCTAAGATCGTTATACATAGATTTCGCTCGTCGTAAAGTTCAGTCGCCCGATTCTCTTTCTCATTTCTCTTCGTGGGCTGTGGCACGAGCATAGATGGTGAATTCTCAGCCAGGTTTGCCAGGACTACTTGCTTGGCGAGCTCCAGTATCTGGTTTGCTTCGAGGAATCTCATGACGGCGGCTCCAGGGTCTGCTTTGTGCAAGTCCCGCATATGATTGTTCCATTTGTTTAGCACGCCAGGAAGCTTTGTTGTGTCGAGTTTACCCTCGGAAACGAGCTTTTGGTGGCCCAAGAACGGCCTCTTCTGATCATGAACAACACAATAGATAAGCTGGAAGAACAGCCATGCTTGATCAAATGCAAGGCGGTCAAGAATGGCGCAGCTGCTCTTTTTTTCCGATGGACAAACTCTATAATTTTCATTAATTCAATATCCATGCTGCTTCGGAAAACTGACAAAGTTGTCGTATGTCCACCGGTGCTCTGTAGTACAACAGTGCTCAAGAGTGTCAAAGTATCCCACCGTGACTGTTGTCAACCACTTGTTATCATAAACGTGGCGTAAATGCTGCATAGCTGCCAATTGTGTAGCATCGATGAAGATACTAAAGCTGAATGACTGCACTGCGCCTTTCGAACGGTAAGCAATACTGTAAATGCAACATGTGACGGAGTAACGTAACTGTAAAAAGGAAACTGAATGAGGAGGACAGCTGAGCAAAACAACACAATCTAGACTTGGGATACTTGGTGGAAATGCGCAATTGCACGGACTTTTCAACCTCTCATTTTCCACAGCCTGATTCACAATAACCGCGCGTGGCTTCTTTTCTGTGTGATAGGGTTGTTCAGCTGTGCACATCCTGGCAGCCACCAACTCAGCCAAGACATTTTTGTATCCAATTAAACACTTGAGCCTAAACATAACAATGCAGACACGCACTGTGTGAGGTCTGAATTAAAAACACTCAAAGGGTCTCCTCCGCAGTCATCATGGTATTGATGTCTAAGTTGTGGGCTAGAAGTGTTATTTGCAGTTGAGACTTGTGGCTGAGAACTTATTCCGGCAGAGAAAACCTAGTATCTTTAATGACAGGCAGTAATCATAAATTGAATAGAATGTAACACTCCTAATTCTCGGCCTCTTATAGTCGCTACTTTAAACCCCAAGCAGTTCGAGAGTTGCATGGTCGAAAATACAAGCAGAGTATCTCTCCGCCATGGCGAATACTACCTCATCTGGCTGCATAGTCTGAGGAGTCATAGCCCACAAGAAGCCTTGCAGACTGTATCTCCGATAATCATCCCAAAGATCCTCCCTCGTCAACTTCGGTCCTCCCTCTCTATGCAAAGCCTCCAAATACGCATCAATAAGACTTGCTTCATGTTTCCGTCTATCCTCCACAGTTAAAGCACCCGCGAGGAAGTACGCCAAGTCTAGAACCGACGGTCCATACTGCAGACCTTGCCAATCAATAAACCCAGGAGTTCCGTCATTCGCGATCAGCGTATTCCCAACATGGTCATCGCCATGAATTAGTGAGTAATACCTCTGATCTGCATCCGCATGTTTCCAAAGAGCCTGAAATGCTTTGCGTATACGATCAGGGTCAAGCAGTTCCTTCGCAACAGGCGGCCGAACCTTTTCATCGAACCGTGCTCCCCACGGTGCAGGCTCCAGCAAGGCAAGGATGATATTTCGAACAGGGTTCTCCAGCTTTGATCCGTCTTTTCCAAAGAGCCAGGGGTATTCTTCCTCCTTGGTATTCCATGTCTTTGCGTGTAGACTGGCTAGTTGCTTCAATGCTTCACCAACTCGCTCAGGTGCCCAGGGCTCTAGTGGGGTGCCGAAGGTAGCTTCGCTTGATACATCTGACATGATAAAGATGCCTTGGCCGTTGACGGTGTCTGTACCAGCGAACCAGATCCTGGGAAGCAGCATCGTCGTCTGCGGCGCAACGTGAAAGTAGAACTCAGCCTCGCGGCGATAGGTCGGTAACATCTGAGGAACCGTCTCACGAATCACCGGGTTGAACCCCCCCTTGAGCACAACCCTGCTAGGAATCTCCGTCTTGACTCCATCCCCAAAGACGAGGTCCACAAAGACTTTCGAAGAAGTGCCGTGTATAATAGAGCTAATCTTGAAGTCCTTCACAGCAACGCCAAGAGCTTCGGATAGCCACTCAGAAGTAACCTCGTCCGGGGTTAACGGCAGCGGCCTTTCGCTGTTGAAATTACTCCTCGGGGCTTGAGATGCCGTGACAAGGGAATTTAACATCATGATGAAGAGAGGATAAGGGGAGAGAAAGTGGTGTTGCTTTTTTATTGCATCAGCCAGTAACGTAGATTATATACCCTTGTCGGGCCCCTCACTGTAACTCGCTTTGAGCAAGCTTATCTGCAATGGCATGACTCGCCTGTGGATTCTCGTATCAAGTCCTTGCAGGGTAGAATTCCCGTCCAGTTAGAACCCCGGGCTCACCCCGGTCAGATGCGGCCGGGAGTTACATCCGCCATTTCATCAGTGGAACATGTTTCATCGTCCGAGAAATAGAGTTTATGCTAGCTCCTTGATCCTTCTCTGCCTGTCTTTCTCATCCACTGGCTTTTGGTAAAGTTAGGTCATCAACACTAATGAGCCACTTGCTTGATGAGACTTGACTTACTTGAATACCTACACATGGTCTTCTAAGAAGTTTCCGAAATGTCTCCAGCGAGAGCCATATATGTATATATGGTAATTGCCCTTAATCTCATCAGAAGCACAGTTGATCCCGCGGGAATCACTCGGGTGGATATTGGGCTCAAAAGTGGCCAGATCCCGACATTGATCGCCATTAATCTTACCCCGTACAGGGTGCGATTCGCTAGGGCTGATGCATGATGCATAATGCAACAGTAGTCACCTATCATGAACATTTCCATTCTAATGTCGCTCTACCCTTAAGAAATTGCCGCCTGATTGGTGGCGGCTTGGCACTGACGCCCTTGCGTCCCAGGGGCTCGAGGAATTGAACCCTCGTATATGTACATTTAGTCCAGCTGAGTGAAAGTCTTCAGTCAGCTTTATTGTCCCTTCCCTCCCGCGTCTCCTAATGCACTGTGCCTTGAGTTGAAGTCTTTGGCATCATGTCAACTATCGACCCTGGTATTAACATCTACAACACGTCTGTTGTACCGCCGCCAGTTGGCCAGGAGTCCAATTTCGACAGGCCGCTCTCCGACGTGCAACTCGCGACAATCACGGTCTTTGCAGTCACCTACTTTCTCGCGACCATCTCTCTCGTTCTTCGATATGCCACAAGCGCGCTGGTCGTTAAGGAATGGGAACTCGATGTCGTGCTCATCACGCTCGCATGGGGAACGGCGTTGGGCTACTTCATCTCTGTCTGCTTCATGATGAAGTATGGATGGGGATCGCATGCTTGGGATGTCTCTCTTGCGGATATGGTTCAGTATAACAAGGTACATAGCTGATCTTTTGGGCGAAGCCTTTAATCGCTGACAATTATAGTATCTCTCTCCGACTACGTTAACGTACATGTGGAGCCCGACCCTAACGAAGCTCTCGATCTTGTCTGTCCTTTACCGCATCAGCCCAGCAAGAGGCTATCAGATATCGGTCTACGTCATTTGTATTGCGTTGTTGATCTATACCATCACCTTCACCGTCTTGCTCTCAGGGCCTTGCAATCCGAAGGACGTCGGGTCGGGTGTCTGCTTGAACAATCTCGCCATCTCCCAAGTCGTCCTGAACATCGCGACCGATTTGTCCATCATCATTCTCCCGCTTCCCACGTTGCATAATCTTCAGATACCATTTCGACAAAAGGTTGTTGTTGGTTGCATTCTGTCTGTTGGATCTGCGTACGTATCTACTTTTGGCTACTATACAGGGAAATACTAACCGCCGCCGTAGTGTTCTGATCGCGTCCATCGTCCGAGCTCCTTACGTTCATATCATGGCCACTAACCCCGACTTCACCCGGAAACAAGCCGAAGCTGGTGTATGGTCCTTGGTCGAACTCAACATGGGCATTGTATGCAACAACCTCATGCGGCTGAAGCCGTTTCTGAGAACATATCTTCCCAGAGTCTTGACTTTCCTCGGTCTCACAGCCAAGTCGGAGCAGCAAGGAGGGAATCAATCCAAATCCAGTGGGAACTGGAGGGGCAGACCCTCGCACAGCTATCAGCTGAATAGTCTAGAGCATGACGACCCCCATCACAGGAGTTTTAGAAAGGAGCCTTCAGTTGAGGCAGCCGGATTTGGGGACTCGGATAAGGAGCCATCACGCCATAATGGGAGCACTGATGATATACTTAGATCATAACGATCATCCTCCGTTACATCAACACCAGAAAATATGTACAAGAATCCATCAAGGTATCCAGATAGGAGCATCGACCAACCACGCTTTCCGATAACGCAACGGTCTTTAGATGGTCCGACACATGCAAATCCTCAACTCCATACCCTCGTCGACGCAGAAGCCTATCGTTGAGCTCGAGCTTGCGTAGCTAAGACAGACATTCTACCTAGCGAAGCTCCCAAGGCTGACTGTCCAGCAATTTTCGCTTCTCGCGTGCGAGGCGCGTGATGCGAGTCATTGGCTATGGGGTCTATCAATTCAAAATAACAATCTTATCAAAGTCAGTCAGGGTAGTATGCCAGCTCTCCAACATAGTTGCCCAAGATAAGCTTTGCAAGCCTTTCCAATCCCTTCTCGCGTCTACCGTGAACGACAATAAATGGCGCCGTCGAGGACAGAACAGAGATCAGTAGAAAGACCTCGATGGTTTGCTCCGGGGACTCAATCAGGCTCTATGGTACCACCTAGTTCCCCTTTTCCAATAAGTCCCGGCTGAGATGCAGGAAGTGCAAGGCTTTGACCAGTTGTGGACGCCCTGGCCTACAACCTCAGCAGTAATGACGTTACAGGTGAACCAGCACCCAGTCTTCATCGAGAACGCACGGGTAAGGGTTGAGTGGCCACATAGAAAGTGGTTTGTGTTCATGATCCAGACGCACATTGTGAGTTTTTAGGGAAGTCTGTTTGAAAGGCCAAAGGCTGGCCGATAGGATGTGAGGAGGGGAGAAATTGCAGCTGCACAGGTCGAAGTAACAGGCAATAAGTAGGCAGATTCAACGGTGGGCTATATCGCCAAGAAGTGGGTTATCATCGGTGTCGCTCTGAAAAGCTTGAAATATGAGAAGCAACAATCGAGATGGGTAGTCGCGAGGAACTGAGCCTAGTTATCTACGTCGCAACGGTCGCGTATTACAGACGAAGTCAGACCTGATGACTCTCGCATGCACGGTATCACGCCGTGACCTGACTGGGTCTGACCAACGTGTTGCTTGAACTGCAGACTCAAGAAACAAGGGGGTTGAAAAGGACGTCCAAAGTGCAATGCAGTACAACCGTCACACCAAAAGTCGCGAATCTGACTGCTCACGGTCACTGTTTCGGAATGATTCTTCCGGAACAAAAGCGAAGAGCTGACTTTTCACCGTATTCCATATTAGGAAGGTTTTATCATATCATGCTTACTGCTGATGTTCTCCAGAGCCTCGTTAGACATAGTCGTTCTCATTGGCTGTTGCTCCTATACGACAAATAATCCATGTTTATAGGTAAGCAAGGCGGAATCCTACAGGTCGAATGGCTATCCACGTAAGACGTGATCGGGTCAGGATTGCTGCTGTGCCGCTTAACAGCTTGAAAAGGCAGATTGATAACTGAGAGGTTGGAGAAACGTTATTAAGCTGCTTGTTTGGTCATGAGCTGAGAATCCTACAGATTCGGTGAGAGAAACTCATTGGCTAAGTGGACTTGCCTCACTTGAGACGTCGGACACCATGTCAGTGTCGCTTCCAAAGAATGAGGCCTCACTCGGTTAATCAAGACGAACCATACGGTTTTTCATGATTGATACTGATAGTAGTCTTAAGGGCCCCCATAGCTGCCTGCTGTCTACTGACATATGGATGCAGCCTCACTCCATCGCTATAGCCTATCGGCGACATAGCTTTCATGTTGGTATGGTATGATCTGATTACAAGTCGTCAATTTTATAACCCGAAGGCATTTTTCTTGAGAATGCGAGCCCAGGCCAGGCTGCATGGTCCTATCGCACTGATGAGAAGTTAGCCGAAGGCCTCTGAAGTTCGGCGAAATCATACTGGCTGCGACGCCTCTCGGCCATTGCATTAAGTGTCTGAACGTCGTTAACATAGGAAAAGAATGCGGAGTTTAATAAATGAACTAAGACTTAACGGAGGGAGATATAAATAGTAGCGTAACATTAGCCAGCAGGACAATGATAGTGCAGAGTGATATGTAGTCGCAGAGCCAGGATCCATTTCAAAGAAAGGTTATCAAAATCTCCAATTAATTACTATTGTATTCAATTCTATAAGCCTCTAACCATCTAATACATCTAGATATTGGATATCAACGATAACATCTAAACGCGCCGCAAGGCATACCATAATTCGGCATTTTTCGACCATCTTGAATTACATTCGTCTATTTGTTGGAGGACTTGGGCTTCCAGATGATCCATGCGAAAGTGATGCACAGCTTGAGGAACGCAGCGATCCAAAGTGCTCCAGCGAATCCAACCCAAGACTTGGACAAGAAACCACCGGAAACAGCACCGGCGAAGAGAAGCACAGCTCCAGTAGCTCTTCGGTTGCGATCGGCATTGTCACTGATAGGTGCAGTGAAGAGCTTTGCGTCGCTCATCATGTCACAGTACAAACTTGTCAGAACAATAGTCGGCATAGCGTTATACTTGAGGACACGGCTGGCGACAATCTGACCTGCGCTCTGGAAAGCCAGGATGATAATGGCAGCGTAGTCAGTTGCTGGGAATGAGTCCTGGACTCTTTCGATAATCCAGCCATTCTCGTGCACTGTTTCCCGGCCATGAGGATGATTATAAACTGCGCCGGTCGTAGCGAGGATAGCGACAAGACCAGTGAGAAGAGCCTGGATGAGGAATGACGTGATAAGGACCCAACGCTTCTGAGGTCCGAAAAATCGATGGAAGCTGGAAAAGAAGAGCGCTCCAAAGGCGAAGCAGACAATGGCGAGAAAACAGCGAGACCATGCTTTTCCAGGCAAGTTTTCGGGTTGATGACTGACGCCTAGACCAACAAAGATTGTGTTTCCTGTGAGATGTGAGTTTGAGGCTTGAGGTGTGAATTGAGGGATATGAACTGACCTGTTTGCATACTGACGAAACAGCCGTACATGTTGAACGCAGCGCTGTCAACGAGACCAGCCACGAAGAAGCAAATGAGAAGAAGAATATCACCCCATCGCGTATCAATCTCCGTCGTGAATCTGCTGGCCACAGGGCTCTTGTTCTCTCCCTTTGGCCCAGCTTCGGGGTTTTCGCTCCCAGAGTCGGGCATATTGACCGAGATTCGGAAGTGGTGCCGAAGTGACTTTTTTTTGCCTGCAGTTCAATTCCCAACGTCGACGGTTTCAATCCAACGGTGCAAATGAGGCTTTGAGTATGATGTCTTTGAAAAAGTGAAAGCATTCGTAGTCGACGCCCGAAAAAGTTATTTTGAAGGGAGAGAAGAGAAAAAGAGTCACTCCTTTAATCGGGATGACGTGCTGGGGTGGGCCCACTATTATTCGGAGCGAAAATTGTCTGGGGCTGCGAGAGGAAAAGAAACGAAAAGAGATCGGCATCGGGCGATTTCGGCTCTGAATTGCTTCGCCAAGAATGGTGCACATGCGTATGTGGACTGGTCTGGGCAAAATATTGTTAATCGATTTTGTCTTAGTGGATAGGTCAAATTAGACATGTAAAGAAGTGTTTTTTTGCCAGTCAAGATCACAGCCTTATCATTCAATACTTGTAATTTAGTGCCGTGAAATTATTTATTAAATGTCAAAAAGAGAAGAGACGCCAAGGTGCACTGCCTCGAATCAATGGGGCGCCTTCTATTGACAAAACAATACCAAGAATCGTGTATTGCCAAGCCAGCACTTGGCTTCCCATGCCGAGATGAACTTTCCTAGGCGGGGGCCCCGGGCAGAGTNNTCGACGTCCCTTGAAAATCCATGGGGACCGCAAATTTTGCCAAGAAGAAGAAGTTTCAAGCAGACTCAATGGATTCTCGATGTTACTCCTTGTCTCATGACTACATCATAAAACCAAGCTTCCCTGGTGTACTGTTTAGAGAAGGGTGCATTTGAGCTAGTATACGACTTTCAATAGCTCAACAGAATAGGAGAATGAATCAATGCAGTTCAAGCCTAGCTTGAGAAAGAATTGTGTTCTATGAGACCCGTTGTATCTCAATTGATGGCTGCGTTTCCATCGCAGTCGTGGAATATCAATTTTTGTTGTCGATTATCGACTTACCCTACATGACCTGCTGTGGCGTATTAGCTGTTCAACAACATGCAGTATCGTAGACTGCATTAAGAAATAACTGAAATTAACCTTCCAGATCGAAGACTTGAGTGTTTATTATCATCCTTGCAACTCTTCTAAGGGCTAATGGCTTATTTCAATGATGAAGGAACTCGTTGACTGATTTCCCGCAGGAACAAGCCACATGTGGCGCAGCACCCTGCACAAATGTTATGCAGACAAAATCTGGAGGCGGATTTTCTTCATCTACACGTCAACTCATAATTCTCTCACCATGTCGAACCCCACAGACTCAAAGCCCGATAGCTTAATACAAGCAGAGAAATGCAAAGAGTACTGGGAGTCTGTTGACTCCGACAACAATGGAATGCTTGGTGGTGTTTTATCCGTCATGCCCTCTGTTTCGCGCATTGATCTCCAAGGCTCGCGCACGTTCCTAGCAAGATTAGGAATTGGTATCAAGAGTGGTAGACAGAGGATCCCAAGAGTTCTCGAGGGTGGAGCAGGGTAGGTTCTCTTATCCGATCGTTTAGAGGAATTTTGCTGATGGTGATTTTGATAGAATTGGCAGGATCACAGAAGGACTACTTCTCAAGCTTGCAGACCAAGTTGACGTCGTTGAGCCTGTGGTCAAATTCACAGATGCACTACGCGGCAAGCCCGGTGTAGGAGAAATCCACAATGTCGGTCTTGAAAAATGGGAGCCTAGTGAGGGAGCCGTATACGATCTCATCTGGATCCAATGGTGCATAGGCCATCTCAACGACGAGGAGTTACTGCAGTTCTTGGAGAGGTGCAAATCTGTGCTGGAAAAAGAGCATGGTCTTATCGTATTCAAAGAAAATTTGAGCACATGGGGTCAGGATAAGTTTGATGAGCTTGACGGTAGCGTGACAAGGTAAGAATCGTAGCCGAAGTCCTGCAGTTTGCAACTGACGAGATATAGAGAGGATGAGAAATTCCAGCAGCTGTTCACGAGAGCAGGGCTGAAGTTGGTGAAATCAGATATGCAGCGTGGATTCCCGGTTGTGAAGAATCGCCAACTTCTCCCGTTGAAGATGTATGCTCTTCGACCGGAGCAGTAAACCACAACAGTGTTTTCTCTCGGCTATATCATTTCGGTGAACGGGTTTGGCGTCTATGAGGATTTGAGGAGCATAGGGCAGATTAGAAATGCAATTAATTGGCTCGATAAGTCTCAGTTGGTTCGTCATATTCTCGAAGCCACAATATCAGAGATTCTGTCCAGCCAACAGCTTAAACGCGACAACCGCGGTTCAAGATCAGCGATTGGCCATATGCGAAGCGCAACCAACCAACAGCAAGACGTTCATTGCCCTTTTGGCTTCAAGGCATACATCTTCACCGGCAGCAACGATTTCGGAAATCCGTTCTGCAACTCAGCTCGTATAATCTCCAAACCCGCCTTTTCAAAAATCGCTCTAAAGCCGTCATCCGTCCTATCTCACCATCAGCATTAAATCCTATACTTTCACAAAAATTTCCAACATACCTTGTTACACTACTGTCAACTTCATCATATGTATCTTCTCCCGAAGTGCTCAGATTCTCCTTGACTATAATAATCCCCAACGGAGCTAAAGCAGTAGCGCAACGCTCAAGATATTGAACGAGCATAACATCGGGTATTTGACCTGCACACCATTGCGTCCAGATCAAATCATACTGTTCATCTTGCGGCTGCCACTCCTGCAAGCCAATGTTGTGAATCTGGCCTACACCGGGTGTATCTACCAAACCAGCGGTGAACTTAGCAACGGGTTCAATGATATCCACCGTCTCAGCGACATCAAGCAGCAAGCCTTTAGTGATTCTACCAATTCTACACAAAATAGTCAGCGAAGTATAAAATTATATGCCTAGAGGTTTACTAACCCAGCTCCGCCTTCTAGCGCTCTTGGGATCCGGGGTTTGCCAATACCCAGCTTAGCTAGGAAGGACCGCGAGCCCTGTAAGTCGATCCTGGACACGGAGGGAAAACCGCCCAGCATGCCGTCGACGCTAGCAGCGACATTTTGCCAGTAGTTCATCGCCTCGTCCATTGATATCAATGAATCGGGGAGTGGATGTTGGACCATGTTGAATGTTGGCGTCTGCCGTTCAAAAAAAATGCAGAATTTCAA
Organism: Fusarium coicis; assembly: GCA_013781345.1. Lineage (NCBI taxonomy): Eukaryota > Fungi > Ascomycota > Sordariomycetes > Hypocreales > Nectriaceae > Fusarium > Fusarium coicis. The sequence goes on along the minus strand of JAAOAJ010000213.1, from coordinate 67,779 downwards.
GGGAGGTTTTTCTCGTACCGTCAGTTGAACCGGGTCAAAAATAGCAGAGGTTTAAAATGCCTGAGGCAGGGGTGACTAAATATACTCCACTTGGGAGAAGCGAGGTCTAGACTCACCGACGGATGGGGACTAAATACCTCTCACACCGTACAGTTCAATGGGAGAAAATTTGTATTTGAGTGCTATTACGTGAGATATGTAGGACTTGAGAGCAATGTCAAAAGTGTTGAGGTCAATGCTATTGAACGTATGACTGAGAGAAAATCCTTCCCAACGTGTAACGTGATCTCATATCCCTGTCACAAACACCGAAGTTTAAACCGAATATGACGCCATGTTTTGAATGCTTAAATGTGAATCTGACGATAAAATGTCACGACTTTGTATCGTATCCTCATTAAATTTACTGGCAGCCTAAAGCCTGACCTTGTGCTAAGCAAAAATTATGAAGTATTGTTTCAAGGCTTATTCAATTTGACTGCCAGCTTTGATCAACAGACTCATATTTCGCAGCCCCAGATGATGGTCCTTTCCTCAGAGAATCTGGCTTGACAAGGGAAAAGTGAATGCTTAGCTGACGCATGAAAGAGTCTGTGATGATAACCTTCAATCATTCCATTCATCATTGTGTAGCGTTGTAGGTTAGTTGTTCTGTCGCACTTAGGCCTTAGGCTTTTGGCCGTAAACAACATGTCTAGATATTGTCAGCACTTTCTCTCCACAGCCTGAGGATCACTTACATAGGCCACCAAGCGTGGATACGCCTGTCCTTCGTATCCGTACTAACCTTTGCCAAAAACACCTCTACCTCTTCAGGACTCCACCCCAGCCCTTTCGTGAAGAGCACCATAGAGAGACCCGACAGCTCACCCGCGATGTTATGATAACACCAAAACCCTAAATCGTCAGCTAAACTCTCTCCCAGTGACAAACAACATGCCAAGCTATTTATAATGAGGATCAGCAGGCCATCTAGTAGTAGGCCACTTACACATCACCCCCGCAACTTTCACAAACCCGACATCAATCATCTGCTGCTCATAAAACTTGGCACTCTCCGCCGTGCGATCGAATTTATTCATTGCTTCGATCATGAGACTGGACCACTGATCAATGTAAGAATCCTTTCTGAGGGTGCCATCGTCGCATTGTGGGGGGAATGTTATATCTTGGCATTCAACCCAACCGCCGGGACTCAGAGCGTTGAAGGACTGGGCGAAGAATTTGGGAAAGTCGCCGATTGAGCCGGTAATCATGCGGGCGAAGATGAAGTTGAATGGATAGGTGAATGTCCATTCGTCTTGGAGGTCGTCGACTTGGAACTGGAGATTTGTGGGGATGCTGTATCGTCAGTGGGAATACCGAATTGTGAAGTTAGAAGACGTACAAGTTGGGCTGGATTAGACTGAGATCAATACCGATGACCTAGAAGATTGGTATGATGTGACGAGCGAGATGAGGTGTTGTACTTGAGTTTCGGGATGAGCGTCGGCAAAGTCAATTGCTCAGACGCCAGTACCGGTTCCTGCATCAAGAACGCGGCTCAGATGCTTGGTATCTCCAATTGGACTAGGAGAAAGCTTTCCGCCAAGAGTGAGAGTGAACAAATGATGTTGAAGATCTACCCCGACCAGTCCATGCTCATGATGCTCGTATAAACTTACTCACCTAAACGTTCTTGCTGAGACTGAGACGCGATGTTAGTGATGAATTTGATGAGAGAGGCGTGTTTCATACCGAGCCATTGGGGATAATCAGTAAGATGGCTCAAATCAGCGAGAGTAACGTACTGGATCCTCTGAAAGCGTGGTATGTTCGTTCGTTTTCGGTGCGATAGGCCATGATGCTTAAATTGATTGACGCTGTGCTAATCGCAGCATCGTCCTGCATACGTCAGCTCATGTCACAAATAATCCTAGACATTGCATGCCCCAATGGCCGAATTGTCATCAGGAAAGCCTTGCTCACTCTAAATCTCGTCAATTCGATTCAATTCAATTTCCATTGACAACACCAATCGCAAACCTCGGCTTGCAGCGCTCTCTCATCAGTTGTAGGTGCTTGTTTATCCCCCTTAGTCACGGTAGCAGTCACAGCTGTCTTGAGATCCGCAACATCGTTGCCCGCCTGCTTCTTATCCTCTGTATCGGCCGTCATGTTTTTCTCGTGTTGGAATCCAACGTTGCGAAGCGTGTCGAAATTAGCAAGAAGAAACGTCCAAGGTGAACAGAAAAGATCACGATTTCCCCCCCTCATCCGCAGAGACAAGATAATGTGCTGAGCCGCGCCTCGTTACTGGAATTAAATGTCGCAGGCGAAGAGAAAACTAAGCACAACTGACGTGGCTTGTGGCTGGCATGTTAAAAACGGTCACTTTATCTACTGACTTTGGAATATTTCTTCTTCAGGGCAATGACTGTCGGATCATCGAGCCTAAAACGATGCCCTTTCCCTGATCCGAGCGATCGATGTCCCGGGTTCCGCGGTCGATGGCGTCGATTCTTGTATGCACTGTGATAGTTTACTTCCAATTGCGTTTGCTCAGATCACTGTGTTTGTAGCTGGATACCTCTAAAATACGCAAACAATAACAAATGTTTTCTGCAACCCGGCGCAACCTCAGCCATCACCTTTCTTGATTTGTTCTCCAGGTGCACATGCAGTCGGATTGGAAGGTTTTTGGGCAGCGTACGGATAGCCGTGGCAGGGTGAAACAGGTACGGGAGGAATTAAGCATAAGCGAGGTAGAAGCAAAAATGGGACTCATCGGGCAGGCACATGACTACCTTACCTATTGTAAACAGTAACACAGCAGACCACTTGCACTTCACTGACATTTCAGCTGTAACCTGCCATGCCAGATTGACTCCACTATCCCCGTTCATGCAACGCCAAAACCAAGCACTCAGCTTACAGTTACGGACACTGTTTGTCGGTGCGGGTAGTTGCTGTTTGTTCGCCAGAAGTCACGGTCTTGCGATGCACCTGCCCTGGAAGGTGCGTGAATCACCTCACAAACAGATGTTGCTACCTTGTCACCTGAAAACCAGCGCTCCTTCCTGTGCACCTCCCGTCCGCGACTTTCCTTCTTGTCTTCACCATCCCCCATCCCCTCCCCGCCTCTTGCCCTCGCAACCTCTCCTCTCCGTCCTCATCTCTTTTCATCACCAAGGAATTCCTGCCCTTTCACCCCTACGATCACTATTTACCTTGCACCACCAACGAGATTCACCCAATCACGCCGTCGCAAGATGGATCTCGTTGACGGTTCATTCGACCAGACCTTGGTCAAATGGGTCAAGATTACCGAAGCTGCCCTGGCTGAGGCCCAGACAAAGAAGGGTCAGCTTGTAACCGATCATCCTGCCAAGGATGCCGTCGAAAAACTCTTCATGATCCGAGCACTCAGCAAGGCTATGGTCACGCCTGGCTTATCCCCTGCTGGCGGATTTATGCGAATGCTCTCTGGAGGCGCCGACCCTTTCCCGAACTCCAAGCTTGTTGAAGACCACTTGATGGCTCTCCCCATCGCCACTGTTGAAGTGCCTTATCTACCCTGCACTACCCCGGAGAGGGACCTTAAACCGATCAGCATCTCCGAGATGCGTCTTGAAACTCACCATTGGGGATCAAAGGTTCTGCTCCACAGGTTGTCGTCTATCGACCGTCATGAGGCTATCATGTTCATCGTTGAGGATCAGGCGGGTACAGCTGTCTTGCTCAAGCTGTATCACCAGCCCTTGGAGAAGGAAATCTCCTGCAACTGGACAATGTTGGACTATCGTGTGTGCATCGTCAAGAACCCTTTCTTTCAGCGGGTCCCTGACACCATCACCCCAAATTTCTGTCAGATCCCCGAGTCTTACTACTCGCTGAGAGTCGACCACCCGGGCGACATCATTCCCCTGCGCCATGGCGATGGACGAATCCCCGAGGCATGGAAAATTAACCCAGAACGAGACGACAAGACCAGTCGTGGCCACCGCGATCACGGCAACAAGGCCTTTCGCAACAAGAATTGGGCAGAAGCTCATCACTCGTCAGTCGCCCGTCCTCTTCCAACTCACTCATAGCTAACATTGTGAACTGCAGGTACTCCGAAGCCCTCGATGTCGCCGAGACTCCACAAGACAAGCAGCTGGCCCACCTCAACCGGTCCCTCACCAACCTCAAGCTTGGTCGACCCGCCGAAGCACTGCTAGATGTTACCCAGGCTTATGACCCCAAGGCGCCTACCGAGAAGGCTTTGTTCCGTCATGCCACCGCCCTCTACAAGCTGAACCGGTTCGAGGATTGCGAAGCCATGCTCATCGACCTCCTGGACAAGTTCCCAGACAGCAAGACGGCCGAGACAACTCTTCTTTCTGCCAAGACACGACTGACAGAGCAGCGCACGGGTAAATACAACTTCAAAAAGATGTATGAGACAGCCAAGGCAGCCAAGGGAGCTCCTTTGATTGATTGCGCCACCTATTCGAAGCCTGTCGAGATCCGGGAGTCTCCTGGTCGCGGTCGCGGTCTATTCACCACCAAGGCTGTCAAGGCGGGCGAACTACTCCTCGTTGAGAAGGCCTTTGAGTACTCATTCATCGACGAGACCCGAGTGATGGACAAATGTACCCACATGGTCAACTTCAACACCAGGCGCCTGACGTCTGGTGCATCGGCGCATCTCTGGCCCAAGGTTGTTCAGAAGTTGTACCATGATCCGGAGGCTCTCTCTGCCTTTAACGAGCTATACCATGGGAAGTACAAACCGGTAACAGCTACCGAGGCGGATGGAAATCCTGTTGTTGATGCGTAAGTTGACTTGCCCCTGGTTCCCGGCGGAACACCTATTGATCTGGTCTTACAGCTTCCTTGTCGAGAAGATCCTTTCTCTCAACTCATTCGGTGCCCCACGATCCACTCGCGACTTCTGTGGCAACAACGTCTGGAGCGGCAACCCAGCCCCCGAAGCCTGCGCCTCTACCCGTGAGAGGCCTCTCTTCACCTCCGTCGGTGTCTGGCTTCTCGCCGCCCGAATCAATCACTCTTGTGTCGGCAACTGCCGGCGCTCATTCATCGGCGACATGGCCATCATCCGCGCGGCGCGGGATATACCGGCCGACGCCGAGTTGACCATTCCGTACCGCCCATCCACTGACTCTGAGTCATACCAGGATGTTCAAAAGGGCTTGGCCAAGTGGGGATTCAAATGTGATTGCGAACTGTGCAAGGACCGACTCAAGACCACCGAGGCTGTTCGCGTTCGGCGTAAAGAGCTCAGCAAAGAATTCTACGTGCAGCTGCCTTCCGATCAAGAATTCGACCTTGACAAGGCTACCAAGCTTCTGCGCGTTGTCGAGAAGACCTACTCTGGCAAACCCGCCAAGCAGATCCGCTGGTGCATCGCCCAACTCTATGCCTATGTCGGAATTCGCTGCCGCCAGGATGGAGATTTTGTCGTGGCTGCTGAAATGCTCATCAAGGCTCTTGAGACCATGGGCTTTGTCATTCTCGCAACTCCGCCTGGTGACAGTAGTGCCCGGGCTCGTTTTGAAGTCAAGCAGTGGGGAATGATGGAACATCACATCCCGTGGCTCTTCTTCCAGTTGATTGAGTGCTACGACGAGATCAACCCGCACTTGGTGCCTATCACTGAGCATTATGCTCAGATAGCGTACTCGATCATTGTTGGTGAGGGGGATTCGATGTGGGATGTCATGCCAGCTACTGGCAATAAGGCGGAGCGAACCTGATGTTGGAATGCTCTCGCGTGAAGATTGTGTTGATGAACAACAGGCAAGTGTTGCTAGATAGCTATGATCGAGAATCTTGCCATGGTAGATGGAATTGGTCACATTTACCCAGATGTAGTAGTACCATGAATTGAACCATGACCCAGAAATTTATCCTCACACCGTGAAGTCAAATCAAGTGCCGCGCGCATTGTTCTAGGGGGCTTTCGCCATTGTCAGCGCACCACCGACTGTTTCTAGGTACAGTCATTCCTCGGTGGATAGCGCTTATCTGTGAACCAATCTGCTTATCCTGGTATACATACTGAGCATTCAAGCATAGTTTTGGTAGCACGAGTTATCTTCTAGTTCCCATTGCCAATGGCCACAAAGGGCACGATTACATTCAATCCGGCGGCATGTCAAATCCAGTGATAAGACAGTCCTAGATGCTACATCGAGCCATGATCCCGACCGTCCTTTCGACAACTCTCAACTAGGATTCTAGTGGAACCAGCGCCATGACCCGACTCTCAACTACCCCAGTTTACTGAAACAAACAAACAAACTTTCTGACACAGCCTCGTACCTGAGAGTGTGATAGAAGACAAAGAAGAAAGAAACAGTATGACAAAAGAAAGTGTAAAGGGATTTAGAGATATAAAGTGCGAGTGAGGAATCTGCATCACTCTACGACACGATTTAGATTCCAAGCCGGAGCAATCTTTATCTCAGTATTCCCATCACGATGAGAAGCGACTCGAACGCCAGCAAAATATACTCCAGGTTTCTTGTGCGTATACGGGAAGCGCAGATCGATCTCAGGCCCCATGTTAAAGTCTACTCGCTAATGCCCAGAGGATTCCGTCTAAGCGCAACGATCTAACCAACGTCATCCAGGACTTGAACTTTGACGTGAAACTATTTTTCCTGTCCTGAAGCTAGCTACCTGCGTGCACTTCGAATCTTCCACAGAGAGCTCAACAACAGGCTGGATGCCCTTATGTGCGGACGCGGATAAGGGCACCTCAACCTGTCCCTCAACGACAGTGTAATTTGTAGGCGTCGGTGGAGTGACATTGTTCTCAACCCATACCATCAGATCGTGTAGGTGCTGCTGGTAGAGACCGGTGAAATGGACGACTCGACTCGTGCAGGGAGCTTCGATCTTTATCACGGCATGGTCTGAATTAGAATTATTGCTGTAGTACAGACGATAGTGGTCTTCAAGGCTACCTTTGACTCTACGGAAACTGGTCCTTGTACCAGTTTGAGTTCTTTACAGTAAGACAAATGAGCTAACGACAAAACATTGAAGAAGTTGAGCGTCGTCAAGGACCTGTCTGACTTACGGACATCGCGTCCCAAGATAAAGGAACTTGCTACTACATATTGTCACAAACTATGGCGAGAGCTTGAGTACACCCCAAAAGTGATTTTTATTTCATCTATCCTATAGTAAGCAAAACCCCAATCACAAAGTCCAAAACAAAAACAAGAAATCAATCGCAAATACCAGAGTTTACACAGCAGCGATAGCGCCATCAATACACTTTGTACCCTCAGCAACCTTGGAGACAAAAGCCCAGCCTCCGTTGCAGATACCCCAAGTAGTCTCGGAGAAGCAGTGCATCATGCCGGACTTGACATCAGAAGGACAAGCCTGGAACTCACCAGTCCAAGCGGGAGCTCCGGCTTCAGGCTTGGCTGAGTCGATCGGGGCGGGAGCATCGGTGGGCTGAGCGGGAGTGCTGGGCGTGGTGACCATGCTAGAGGGAGAAGCAGGGGCTGAAGGTTGGACGGGGGTAGAGGGCTGTTCGGGAGCGGGTGCAGGGACACTAGGATGGACAGGAGCCGAAGGGGCAGCTGGAGCACCCTCAACAGGGTTAGAAGGCAGTTCAGGCGTAGGAGCGGTACCACTAGGTTGAGCAGGAGCAGACTCAGCTGGCTTCCCCGGCTCAGGAGCAGCAGCGTCATCCTTGAAGTTGGGCTCAACACCCTTGGCACAAGTACCCTCACTTCCAGGCGTACCCTGCTCATAAATCTTACCAAAGTCACCTGGCTCAGGGAAGTTGATGACACTTCCACTGGCACCGGTAGTACACTCCCCAGGAATGTTGGCGCGGAAGATAGCAGGCAGCGTATCAACGTAACTGCTATCATCCTTCCCGCCTACGACTTCAATAGGAGAGCAGACCATGTACATCTCGCGATTACCAATCTTGTTAAACCAAGTCCAAGCAAACGTCGCGGGTCCATTCTGCATATCTTTAGGGATAGGAATGTTGAACTGCTTAGTACACTCCTTACCCTTATCATCACCACACTCCTTACCGTTCTCCCTCCCATGCGGATCCGTACCAGTAGACGCAATGTTACCCTCCGCCTCAGCGGGACACCCGCCGATGATGCTGTAGATGGTGTGCCACTTCTTGGGATCCTTGGGGGGTTCCTTTCCGTAGGCGACGCTGAACTGGCATGACCCGCCGCCGTGGACGGCGCTGCCCCAGAACTTGACGAGCTGGGTTTTGCCGGCTGTTACCTTTGTGACCTGCTCGGGGTGCTGGGTGCGGCCTTGGCAGGGGAAGGGGAGGTCCTCGCTGAGGGGCCAGGTTTGGTAGAGGGGTTCTGTGTCGAGGTTGAAGGGGTGGGGTTCTACCATGATAACGTGGGAGGAGACGTGGGTAGCTGTGAGGGCTAGGACGCTGAGGGTTGAGAAGAGAGAAGGCATTTTGGTGGTTGTGGATCTTTCTGTAGAGTGTTGTGTAAGTAATGTGTAATGTGCGTTGTTGAGTTGTGAAAGTTGGTAGTTGTGTAAGACGCAAGATGCAAGTGTTTAATGGGTTGAAGGAAGATGAGAGTTGGTAGTTACTTCGTTTCATTATGTACTAGAATCTGCCAGTCACATATTTCGATGTTCTTGATAACAAAGAATAGTAGTATGTCACCGAACAAGATGTTTGTTACCTGTTGAATTGTCAACGTACTGGTAACCAATACCCGAAACAAGAACAAAGAACAATTGACTCACATTCGATGTTCACTATTCACCAAACAGCCTTGTAGTTCACCCGTTTATGACCAATGAAGTGACAGGGAACAAATGAATAAAGCCTCAATTGACCATTTGTTTAGACAGTGCTAGGATGCCTTGGAGAACTTTATGATCAGGTTGATATGTTCTTCAATCAATCATCATTTTTGCGTCAAAAGGACTTGAGTTTACCGGTGCTCGGAGGATCTCAACTGTTTCAGCAGTCTCGTTTGCTTACCGTTACATAACTCGATGAACACTCTACGAACCTAGACCTCTTATTCATTCTCCAATCTCACATACTATTTCATTGAGACACAATTATCCCAGGACAGCAGTCAGAGAGTCAGAAGAGCCATGAAATTAAACTACATTGCCAAGGTTGAATGACCTAGAAGCCAAAATCCCCCAAATCCTTTCATTTCCCTAACAGAAGGCTTGAATCTTCTCCCCATGCTTTGAGAGACTTGATGGCTGCAGATATACATACGTGTCGAAAACAGGCCACACATCAATTGGGCCAGAATACTCGTACAAATTCGCTTTCGACAACGCTCCCACTTGGGCTTGCTTTCGCTTGGGGGGCAGACCTCTATCCTGCGAGATGAAAGACTTAGACTAGTCCTCATAAGCTTGGGAGAGACTTTGGTGAGTTTAGGATGAGCTTAGAAGAACCTTTGATGAGTTTACTGCGGCATCTTTCATCAGATCCCAGAAGTTTCCTGCTCGCTTCCCCCATCCTCATCACTTTCTGTATCCTCACCCCGGCCCACGTATAACCAATCTCCATCCTCGAAATCCCAAGGGTAGCCATCAACCTGGGCCCATTGTGAACATTCAATAAACTCCCATGTGTAAAGGGGACAATCAGCAGACTCCCGACTGGCATTTCTTGTCTCCCAGCAGTCTGGATAGGGCACATCCTCATACACACCGACCACTTGTCCATTATCAAGAACCAGTGTCTCTTCCTGTTGCATGCGGCGGATATCTCGCATGACATCCACCCAACCCCTCTCAAAAATGGACGGATCAATGGAGCAGTGCTGGGTACTAAAATACTCCAAAGTTGGGGCGTGGCGCTCAATAAAGCTGACGAGATCGTTAGGGAATATCTCGCCGCAGAGGAACTCGAAACGCCGAAGCCGGCTGAAGGCGATGTTGCCAGGAATCGCAAAAAATATCGGCATGCCATGGGGTTCGAGGAGAATGTCTTCCAGTTGGGGCATATGGGTGAATAGCAGAGCCACGTCTCCCTGTTCGATCAAGTCCCCGCCCTTGTATTCCTCATCACGCGGATTCCAATAGTTGCTGAAGACCAGATGGAACTTGGTCAGGAACTTGCAGTTGGATAGAGAAGACGCGAGTCTCGGGGGGAATGGTGAATCACGCCTGTCGAAAAGTAGGATTGGGAGGCCTGGCTCTTGATAGCTGCTACATAGGTCTCGAGAGGGATCAACCCGAAATTCAGTGAGGCGAGAACATATAGCAGGATCCTTGAGGACCTCAAGAGCGATGAAAATAGCGCGAGCTTCGCGCCCCACGCCAAATCGAAAAATGTTGCTCTCCAGCCAATTCCAGTCATCTGAGGAGCTTGCTTTTCCCTTGGCAGGTGGTAGCCCATAGGCCTTGATGGCTCTATCCAACTCGTCATTGAGAAACACCTTACGCATCACGTCGCCTCTCAGCCCAGGATGATGCCATGGCGCCATCCAGTCGCATCTGGGCGGGAAGGGAGGTCGTTCTTGCTTGGACACTCCAAGGCGCCTCCACATCTTGACGACCGGGCTGCTCGACTCTTCAGTCTGCGCTCCGAAGTCGAAGTTGTCATTGGCCGTGCGGTTGCTGATAACGAGACTTTTCAGCGACTTGAAAAGGGGAAGGGCTCTTTTGAGGGCAACGATATCGGCATTCCTCCGGCGGTTGTTGTGGTGACCTTTGAGGACAGACTTGTAGAGAGCGTGGAAGTCCTTGTCTGGTTTATCAGACCAGACGCGTCCTTCGTATAAGAAGTCCTCTTTCGAAGAATACGCGATCTTGCGATTTGACCAATATCGCGGGTATGAGGCCACAGTCTTGTAGACCTTCCAGTTGCCGAGACGAGGCGATAGGGTGGTATCATCAATGACGAATTCTTTGACGCCGCCGATGAGAAGGGGATTGCTTGCGACGAGTCGGAAGACGTCGAGGTCAAGCTGGTGACAAGAGAGGTAGAGCACAGGATAGAGGTAGGGTGACGCGACGCTGTTGAGCTAGCGGCAAGTTGCACGCGTCGCTTTGAGTGCGTCGCCGGGAAGAAGCTCTACCACAGCAACCAGCAACTCGTCGGGCAATCTGAGAATGTGACACGACTCCATGTTTGAGGATGAAAACTTGAATGACGTGGAAGAGAAGATGAAGGAGTGGGTTTGCATGCGGATGCGGATGAGAGAAGTTGATGTGGTTGCCTGGCTGCCTCAGACAAGTGAATCTGACACTGTCACTGTCACTGACAGCGCCAAACTGTTGTGCAACCTCATGATGTGGGCCGCCTCCCAGTGAAAAAACATACTGACCATGGATACCTAAAATTAGAGCGTCTCAGTCGAGGTTTAGGCTCTCATCTAAATTTATTGCGATTTCGAAGACTTCAGTGGTTGTTTAGCTAAGAATTAGGACCAGGTTGTCTCTCTCTTGGAGGGATCTCAGACAACTAAGGCGACTCAGATCAGTCACTTCACTTACTACAAATACAATGGGAGGGCTTGAACTGGAAATAGGATCCCTGAGATCTGGACGGTGTCCGTAGCTCAGACGTTGAGGTCCCTTCACTTTCAACTGATGTCAACCGTACTCGTTGAACTCTAGCACCAAGAGACAAACGGATCGATCGAATGTGGGCATGGATGATGTAAAGAGCGTAGAACGCTGGAGAAAGTTGTCAAGGGCACCTTACATTCTCCAGCGACATCTTACAACTGGCCAAGCTAGGCTACACAACGGGCGCCGTGACCTCATGATCCTGGCCGCTTGCTTCCCTCTAGGACACTGAAAACAACACGAGATGAATGATCTGAACATTGAAGAATATTGTCAAGTTGCGGAATCTGTTACATAGACTTAGGCGACGCTTATGATGATGACGTTGACTTTTCACAAGTTTTGAAGATGTTAGTCTCCTTCATGATGATGTTACAGAACTCCAAACTAAGAATTAGGGTGTGATCTAAACTCCATACACTGCTGACTATCTTATTCCATTTTTGGATAAGAAAGTGACCGACCTGATTGCATACTCCCCGCCTCGATCAAGGTTGACGCTGCCCGCCCGTCACTCGCTTGCTTCCTCCTCCCTAGGGTCTCGTTGTTTAACCCACCCTCCATCTCCGTCATACATCCATGTGACCCCAAGTTCCTTCAAGGACCCATCTCTTCCGCAGCCATTAATCGGCTTACCTTCAAACACATTGTCAACGATGGCTTCCTCAAGCTTCACGATGCCTTCATCGTGAAGATCGGTCAATTCTTCGATCAAATATGACCAGAGGTCTTCGTCTTCGTCTCCGTCATCCGGATAGAGACTGCAATGTTCGATGATGAGTGACTTTAATGTGCTACCGTGACACTCCACGAAGTCGGCAAGTGTGTCTAGGTGTACGTGTCCGCAGCTGAAGTGCACGCAGCGCAGCCGTGGGAAGACCATGTCGGCACTAAGGCAAGCGGGAAAGACAGACATTCCGTGGGGTTCAAGGTAGAGCTCTTCTAACTGAGGCATGGATGAAAGGGTGCGATAAACGCCGCCCTCTGAGATGATCCACTCGCCGAACGTGTGCTCCGCGAAACTGCTGAGAACGAGGCGGAACTGGGTGATGTTCTTCGCTAGCGTGAAACTACTCGTAAGTCGCTGGACGAATGGGGACTGCTTCTCGAACAAGGTAATCGGAAGGCCGGGATGAAAATCCTTCGATAGGGTGTCGTGAGATGCGTCAACGCGAAATCCGGTGAGCTGGGACTGTAGCTTAGGTTCTTCAAGGACCAAAAGCGCAAGATGCATGACTCTTGCCTCTCGGATCAGGGCGAAGAGCTCGGAGCTGGGGGCATCGTATTGATATTCAAGCGTCTCGAATTTGTCCGTTCTCAATTCGCCAAATTCGGTGTAAGCCTGTGAAGCGTCAGTGAAAGCCACTGGGTAAAGGAGAGCAGATGAAGAGATGACGCCTCACGAGCATGGACATGCATTTCCAGAATCACAACTTGGAGGTGAACTTACGATATCTAAGAACTCTTCACTCCCATGTGTGTACGCATAGAGATTCGACATGATGCTGTTGAGATACTCTGCGAGCCAATCCAAGGTATTCACTCGGGACCTGTCATCTATGCCGAAGCCGCTGGCCTGCCAATCGCACCTCGGAGCAAGAGGAATAGTCTCGTCGTGTTCCGCTTGAAAACGCCTCCACTTCCGCACAACGGGGCTTGATGAAACCCGACTCTGGGCGCGAACGCCCCCGATGAGAAGAGGGTTCTCTGAAACCGTCTCGAAGACATCGAGATCGAGCTGGTGGCAGGAGAGATACAAGACAGGGAAAAGGTAAGGCGACGCGATTCGATTCAGTCGCTTGCAGCTTTTGCGAACAGCTTTGATGGCACTTCCTGGGAGGCGCTCGACGATATCGTCGATAAGCTCATCCGGGCAGTCGAGTAGGCTGACAGGTGCCATCTTGTCTTGACGACTGGGCAGGCTGTGAGGGTTGAATTCGCGGCCGTCAGATGCGGTGAGGTTGGAGAGGAAACCTTTGGGGAGGAGGAGGACGCGAACTGTTGTAGTGAGGGCAGGGTCACCGTGGTGTGGTTGTGTAACGCCGGAAAGCAGAGCTTATATTCCGGCCATTGTCATTGAATTTGCACTGGCACTGCCTGGCAGTGACATTTCTGTACATTTCTGCATGTTTGCTTATGGCAGGCAATAACATGCCCCCTCATATTCACTCCCTCGACTCGTCTTTTTCTTCCCCTCCCCAATCTCGCTGACCACGATACATCAACATATGAGCAAGATGGCTCCCAGCCTGCTCAGCTGCCCTGAAGGGGTCATCGACCACATCGTCAAGTTGCTTCCGAATGTCAAGGCCGCTCGCGAGACCTGCAAGAGACTCAACCGCATCGCCTCGCCGTATCTATTTCCCGTTCTCTACATCTCATGTCATTAACTCGACCTTAGCGTCTTTCACATGGTGGCCCAAAATCCGCTTCTTATCGGTGGTGTTCGCGAACTCGTCATCGATGACACCACTGTCCCTGTATCTATTCCAGACTGGCTGACCTACCAGAAGGTGCTAAGTCTCCCAGACTGCTCAGAGAACCGCCGATCTTTCCTTGAGCTGGAGGCATCTCAACACTAGTCAGATTGGCCAGGCTGTGATGAGCCCAAGGAGCATTGGGAGCTCTTCGATAGCATTCTAAAGGATCATTATGAGAACCGCCTTGCCCGCGCAGACTACCACGCTCTCAAGCAGGCACTACCCCATCTGAAGCGCCCTAGGAGTCCTGTCCTTACCAATCGCACTGCTAATGATGGTATTGATCATGACTTCCGAGAGGGTGCTCAAAGCCTTGAGTCGTCTAGTCCTATCTTCAAATTTTGGAGGCGATTTGAGCCCAAGAGTAACTATCCGGTGTCTTTCGCTCCGAGATGTGATTGGGTGCCAACTAGCAAAGGCCTCGTAGACAAAACACCAATCTACGGGATGGACTGGTTAGATGATCGATTGACCGACGACATCACGCCTTGTGGAGTACCAAATACTCTGGCAGGCTCACCTGCCTCTAAAGAACTTGTCAGTAAAAGGTTTTTCGATAAGGAAATCAATGCACGTTGTCTAAATTTTCTTCATTCCCATTTCTTTGTCTAATATGTCTTTTGTTTTTCTATGACTGGCTGCCAGACTTAGGGTGGCCAAGATTTCACCGACTGGGAATCTTTCTTGTATGAGCATGCCGAACGCCTAGAAAGAGCTAGCACACACAAACTCTTTATTCTGGCACGGGAGGCTCGGGTGCTACAACTTGCTCTCTTAGTCCTTGAAGACAAAAGAATGCAGTCTCAAATCACAAAGTTTAGAGTAGATGCATCTTGCGACATGCCCACCTTGTACTGCCCGCCCGGTCTAGCTATCACCCTGTTCAACAAAGAGTCACCATTTCATACCCGACTAGCCAAGGGGGTCAGCGCCACTAACATAAAAAAGTTCAATTTGACTCTTGGAACCGGTCTACCGCTTGATGTTGGCGTTGGGAAGCGCCTTCGTACCATCTTCGAATCCATGCCGCAGCTTGAGGAGCTGTTCTTCGAGCCTCATGACATACACCACTTTCCCGCCATCCCAACCGAAAAGACTTTCCCGAGACTACGCAAGATCACATTCAACTGCGGATTAATGCGCTTGGAACAATTGTTCAAATTGCTTTGATCCCATGGTGCGACATTGAAGTCACTTGTTGTCGAGCATTGCAAAATCGCGCTGGAGCCAGAGAACGAACCTCAACACATGTTACCCATGTTCATCTCTGAGCTGCGTTCTCTCCACCGTGATGGCGCACTAAAGCATGAAAACGGCCTAGTCAGCGAGCTGTTCCATGGTGCTGTGCCACAAACCTATTGTGGGAAATTTTACGAGTTCAGCGATGAGTACAACGTCACTTGGGACTACAAGGGAAACGGAGTGTGGGATGAAAGGGAGGAAGTAGACTCAGAGGATGATTTAGACGTTTGAGATGGGTAAGAAAAAGGATATGAGGATAAAACACTTCCTATGTACCATGGTGGCGACCTCAAGCTAGAAAACGGCTCAATCAGAGTAATGATTCATGATACTGTGCCTCAAATATTGTGGAAGACTGTACCAGTTCAGAGATTCGAAGTGGTACAATAACTGCTAAATAGTCCAGCCACGACATCTACCTCAAAGCTAGACAAGACCAAGTCTTGCAAGCCGGTCCACAATGTCTCTTGAAAACCTAACTTGTTCGTTCTCTTGATCAACTCGCTCAGCATAGTAGTCGCAAGTGCCCAGCCTGCATACATAATGCAATCTACCAGGACTCCCGCCGTTCTCGCCGGTTACCTGAGCTTTGCTGGACTCGCTGCAGTAGCATGGTGGGTTATCTGGGCTGTTGCCTCTTACGTCTGCAAAGCCCAAGAACTTCTGACAGTTTGTACATTTATAGTATGGCCGACCTGCGTTGCCGTTTCTATTCGATGACCGTGTGACAAGGCGTCGGCTGCGATTGTTGCAGACGAAACAGACCGGAGGAAGGGAGGGCGCAGGAGCGAGGGGAATGTTAAAAGTCTTGGACGTCGGAGCATCCTGTTTGCCGAGTTAGTAGAGCTATACCACTGAGGTTCATGAGGACCCTCATACCATGATGAAAGTATAACTTGATGTGTCGGCGGGCTATGATGAACTGGCAGAACATGGAATGATGAGTTTATATGGACCGTTGGAGGCCGACTAGGCTCTGCCACCGGACAGCAATGTGACATGAGAGCCCTGTCCATGTAAGGTGTTTGGCATTGACTTAAAATGATTGGACGTGTTTGTCCAATAGAATTTCCGAAAGAGGCCTCAACAAAAGTAGGAGGCCTACCGCTGCAAACCCCGCACAAAGAAGAAGAGCGAAGATTAACGAATTTATAAGTCTCACCCTTTGAGTATCCGGACAGCTCTGAGCCTTCAGAACTCTTAGAACCAACATCTAGTCTATCTTGAACTGATTATCAAGGATCAGTATGGAGGCTGCCCAACCCACAACATGCGCCAGTTGCGGGATGCAGGCAACCATGCGGTGCGCTGGATGCACAGATGCGCCGGACTACGACCCTGGAGACTCCACGAAAGTTGTTTACTGCGGTCGAGACTGTCAAAAGAAGCACTGGAGTGACCATAAAAGCCGTTGCCGTGTCATGAAGCAACGTAAAAAGTTGCTGAGGGCAGCCACCATCCTCCGAGCAGCATTATTGACCTATCGAGAGATCCTATATGATATCGACCTCACAAAAATCGAAGCTAAATATGAAATGCTCTAATGTCAATATACTGGATGGTTCTGCTTCGGAGTTTAGCAATAAGGTCGCCAGTCTGGTTGAGAGATTGAAGATACATATGCTGAGCTTTGCGGAATCTCAAAATGGAACTCGGGCATGATTTTCATGCTCTTATACAGGTTCCGGATTGCCTCAAGATAAAATATGACATCGGGATGTCAATGTGTGCATGTGTCTTAAATGAGCTACCTTTCTGGATGTTACTGTCGGCGTATTTGCTTTGCCTATCAGCCCTTGTTTATCTTCTTCGCCTATCAGTTCTTTTCTACCAGCTTCCAGATTCAGAAAAGTGCAGAACCTCCGAGTTTCACTGCCTTGTCTTGTGACCGTGCTCAGTGCTGTTGGTTGTTGTGCTGTTGGTTGTGGTTGTCCCACTTTTGCATGCAGCTAGGCAAATCAGGAAACACATCACTCGGCAGGCAACAGGGAGTAGATTTTGAACAGGTATTTTAATAAGCCATAGAAGATGCTATTGCTCAATATCTATATATATATATATACACATAAAGGCTTGGAAGCTTTGTCTACTGTAAGCATGACTTGATAGTTTTGTGATAGGTTGCTTAGTTAACTCTTCCTCCCCCTTAGACTAGTCAAGTTAGATTAAAATTTACCCCAATAGATAAGTAGGGAGCTGGGCCGCAGCTAACCCTTTCCTGGATTACTACTGCATGACGACGGAGATGGCGATACTGATTAATCTCAACATCCATGTCAGTGTTGGCTCGGACTTTCGGGTCACGAATGCCATATATGAAGGTCGTGTGCTGCGGGCACGCGCAGCTGCTCCTGTTTTTCTTTAGGCTGAAAGGGAAGAATTTTCCCCTTAGTCAGTACCATTGAATTCGACTTTCAGGCAGAAGCCCGCCCTGAACTGCAGCAAGATTGCTTCTAGAACTGTTCATTCTGCACCTAGCACAGAGAACCACCCGGACTTTATGCAATGAGTCTCCTGACGACGACTGGTCTAGTGCTTACTCTGCTCGCCCCTTTGGCATCTTGCTACTCCAAGTTTGCCCGTCCTCCGGAATGGGACGCAGAGCAAGATGCCGATAGAGACATGTTACTCAATCAACACTACGACACAGGAGATAAGATTCCGATTCTCTACGAGACAAATCTGAAAAAGACCGAACTCTGGGTTTGGCAAGTCCTGGACGACATCGATGCTTTTGCCCAAATAGAAGGTAGGCTATGAAAGTCTGGTTCCAATATCGGTTTACTGACTTCACAACAGGAACAGGAACTTATTGGCGGGCTCAGTACGACATCGCAGGTGCATTAAGCAACAATGAGGACTCAGTTTATTATTTCCAATTATATGAACCTGACGATAAAGCTCAACTTGCTAGATCCCAGTATGTCAATGTTAGCGCGCCTGTGAGCGAGACGCCCGTAAGTGTATCAGCACCTGCATCTAGGATCTCGACATTCTCGACAGAAGTATCTACACTGCAAACATCGACAACTTTAGCCGGCAATACCAATACTGTGCCAACCGATTCGTCCTCGAGCGATGAAACCGATCCCTCGTCAGAAACAAAGTCACGCCCTGGCCTATCTTCGGCAGCGACTGGAGGCGTGGCTGCTGGTGCAACTATCGGTGGACTCTTGATCATTGGAGGCATTGGATGGCTGACTTGGAGGTGGCTGGCGAGGAAGAAGCAAGATAGGCCAATTTCTGAACTTCCTGCTGACCTTCCTCAACAGCATCAGCCTGATCCTTCTCAGACCAAGGCGGAGCTGACAGGAGACCCTGTCACATATCCTCCAAGCTATGCAACAAGCCCGTCGGGAATCCACGAGGTACCATAAGCAACGGTCCAAGGCGGTAATTTCAAATGTGAATTAAGTCTTGGGAGTATGAACAGATACCTGATTAATATTTAGTGAGGTCACAAAAAGCCTTCAGAATACAATGCGCATGCGTGATAGAAGGCTACAGAATCCTCATACAATATGGCGGCTGGAATATCCCCATACCGCATTTACACGACCCTGAGACAGAGGCGTAACGTATCATGGTGGATTATCAGGGCTCGAGAATGAGATGATAATCCTTGAAATAGTCTCTTCTCCTGTTTTGAAATACAGACAACAATACAACAATGCTCGTCTCGATCAATCTGGCTGCCGTCCTCCGACTATCTGATATTTTCCCGTAAGTCCGTTGTTGTATTCAGTGCAGATAGAGGATGATAGCCAGATGTGACAGTAAAACTGCCGAGGACGATATCGGGATCTGAGTGACGATATTGCACTGGGTCTTGAAATAACTATCACTGATCAATGACCCTACCAAGTTCGTGAGCTTTTGGTAGCTGTGTTGCAAGTAGATTATGTACTTCCTAATACCCGTTGGTAAGGTGAGATTTGATCCTTTTTACCAGCGTCACTTGTGAATTTGGATATGAGAACCAGTAGCCAGTATTGTCAATGCTGATGATCACACGGGATCAATGCAGGCAAAACAGGGGGCATCAGTGTGTTTTTGTTTATTCCTATGTGGAACCATGCTTTCGTGGAAGCTGAGGGAGTCTATCTCATCTCAGGTGTAACACTTTGCTCTAAAATCCCCAACAGAACAACAACCATCAAGATGACGGAATCAGACAATGTGCCCATGATCACGGATTGGATGCATCCAAACCCTCTTGCTACCCAATAAGACGTAGCCAACAAAGCGGTAGGCCTCCCCTAGTGCATGGTTTTCCCCATCAAACCAATGCAGCCAATCAAATAACCACAAAGCCCTTAATTACATTTTACAATGTGGCCGTCTTGACCAAGCTGAAATGCAAGGTTGACCCACCAAGTCGATGCTCTCGAGTCACCGGTTTTGGGGCCTGTTTGGAAGTGTAAATATGAATTGCTTTGGAGCCCTGATTGGACCCTGGGTAAGACATTCTTATCTGCAGAAATGATGAAAGACCAGATACAAAAGCCATCAACTGTCGAACTTTCTGACCAAAGATTATCCAACAACATCACTCCTCTTTCATTGTCACAGCAGCCTGGTTTATGAAATCCATCGAGAACTATCATCAAATTGAGGACGAGTCCACGGAAGTAAACTTCGTGGACTCGGACTATCCCCTCGATCGTATGTACACAGCTCAAGTTATGATACGGTACTCTGAAGTACTCCAGTAGCCACTTGACTAACGTTATGCCTACCAAAATCTCAGTCTCGCCGACACAATTCCCTGACTCGTCCATCTTAGTGCCCTCTTCTGATGCGAATCAATGGTTTGATTCAGAACACTCGACACTTGAAAATTCTCTTCCCTTTTCTTCCATGGATCATCCAGACATGTCTGGCTTGGGCATAGAATCTATGATTCAGACCGCGAATGACTTTTCTAGCGTTGATTTCTCACCACCAATGGCAGAAGGGCATTTGGATTTCAACTACCCTGAGCCCCTTTCCTTCTCTATTACAGATTCTTCAAGTTCACTGCTCAACCTTCCTGAAACCCAGGGCGAAGTATGTCAAGGGGATATGTTGCTTTCTGGTTCACTGGATCTTGACTTCACTCTGTAGAGCGGAGATCCCGAGTACAACCAGACAAGTGAGCCTGTCTCCGATACATCCTGCCCTCCGTTTGAAGAAAATGGGGCTACAAAAACACTCTCATTTAACAGTATTGCATCTGATCCCCACCATTTACCTGACACAATGTCTGCGAGTGAAGGTCTGAGCTTGGAGATGATGGATGACCAAAAGTTTGAAGAGTTTCCTGTTACTCGTTTGAAAAATAACGAGTTCGTCGAGAATGGAAAGTTTCTTTGCAACAATGCGGACTGTCACAGGGCCTTCGACAAAAACCGCGAGAGGAAGTAAGCCACGACGGTTCTTCGAGGTTTCGCTTGCTAACCAACGCTGAAAGTAACCATCTTCGAACGCATACAAAGCCTTTCCATTGTTCCTGGCCTGGCTGCCAGGTCAAGGCTTCATGGAAGAAAGACATCATTCGCCATTATGGTAGTCATTACTCGCAAAAGATCAGTCCATGCCTGCAATGTGACGAGGCTTTCACAAGACCTGACAACCTCAAGAGACATGTCGAAGAAATCCACGAGGGGAAAATAAGAAAACAGAAGACTTAGCTACAAACTTCCCCTAATCATCCATATCGAAATAACTATTTGCCTTGCTCGTCCAGTAATTCTTCATCAGAACCCTTGAGTAGATAACCCCTTCACTGGTCGAGTTGACCTGAAGTATGAGGCAGCAATCATGCTAGCCGCTTTGATTGATACACTCACCAATTAGGTCAGTCACCCAAACCTACACCTCCATCCGATTCGTCGTAACTATCTCCAGAGTCACCATCGGTGTTATCAATAGTATCGTCGTCATTGAGATGTGCCAGTGAATCAGAATCTGTGACTGCTCTCTTCGTCAGGATGTGCTTGAATGCAAATGTGAAGATAACTTCAAAGGAACTAACCGTTACTTTGTCCATCGCCGCTCTCAAACGCTTCTCCAACTTCAGAAAGCGAGACAGATCCCATAACCGCAGTGATATTTGTCACCGAGTCCGGCTGCCATGGAGTCGGTTGCTGTTGGGATATAATCTGCTCCTCTACAAGGTTGCTTAGTTCTTTGCTAAGATTTGCCAAAACGCGGCGCTGGTCTGGCCAGTGCTGACTCTCCCTACCCTCAGGTAGATCGATAGGACGCCAAGTGAGATATGACTTTTGATGAGATTCAGGCTCAACAAATCTGCCCGGGTGCCATTTGAAGTATAGTCTGCAGCACAAACAAGCAAGCTTGCTACAGGCTATGTAACGATCACGGCCTACAAACTCGCGTCGATTGCGATGAAAGTCCTCGAGCATTTGGATCTCCGCATGGACGCGATGATTCGTTTTATCATCGTCATGCATAGCTCTGATCGCATCTTCAAGCCGAATTGAGCCGTCCAATTGTCCAAGATATGCTTGCATATCCTTCAGGCGCGAATCGCCTGCTGGAAGCATTCTCGTGAGTATAGAATCCAGGTTTCTCAAACCATCTGTCATAGGCATCTTTGCTGCGACTGGGGCTTCTACTCTTCTGATTTCGTAGGAGTTTAGAAGCGGTCTCAGCAGACGTGAGTCATTGACAAGATTGACAGGTGTGCGGATCTTCTCAGCCAGACGACCAATAACATGTTTGACAGAGCGAAAGGCCTCTGCTGTTCCTTGTGGAGCTACTCTCAGCTCCTCTCGTAAAGCCTCTAGTGTTGCTATCTGAGGAGCATGGCGAGCATTGTAAGCAGCCCGACAAAGGATTAAAGGGTCGGTTGTAGCAGAAGAGAATTGGGACAGCCAGTCTAGTAAAGCGGTAACTCCTAGTTTCTGGTCAGCTAAATGTCTCTTTGGGAGTATTTCTGTCTCACCAGGTGTCTGAATAGTGTCGAGATTTGCTGTTAAGTAAGCTTCGCAGAAACGCGTAGACCGATTTAGGATTCCACATTCTTTTTTCAATCTCGGAGTCGCAAACTGAATGTATCTAGTTGTTAGTATCGCTGTTATTGTTTCTCTTTCTGCTTCCGTCGAGCTAGGTTCTCTTCGTAGAGTCTCCAGGACACTCGAGAGAAACGCGATGATGGAATCATTTGGCGACCCGTTCGATGCAATCCAAAATACAACACCATTGTCGAGAGACTCAAGAGCCATTGAGGTTGTTGTTTTCCCGCCTTTTTGGTAGTCGCAAAAAAAGCACAAACTTGAAAGAAACCTTCGTCTCGCGCCTTGCAGGTCTGTAGGGGGTTGGGGGATGGTATGGGGACCATTGGCTCTTTTAAGGATATGAAAGAGGGCAAGGAACTCAAAGAGTCGAGAAAGAATTCTCGTGTATTTGTCTAAGCGTGGTGGTCCGATACCCATGTTGACAGCAGGTTTTGTCGTAAAAGTCACTGGCAGACTAGGTAATCTTAGAAATGCAAGCGTATATATATGAGGGATGAAATCAGCGGGAGGAGATGTCGAGGGAAGGGCTGCCTTTATACATTTATGAATTTTTTCTGGTTTCGAGTCTT
The DNA here is from genome assembly GCA_013781345.1 of Fusarium coicis. Classification (NCBI taxonomy): domain Eukaryota; kingdom Fungi; phylum Ascomycota; class Sordariomycetes; order Hypocreales; family Nectriaceae; genus Fusarium; species Fusarium coicis. Next base: position 44,913 of record JAAOAJ010000213.1, on the reverse strand, counting down.
TGAAGTCAAGTCAGGTTTTCTCGCCTGTTTTGGTAGGCTTCCCGCATATGTGGGTAGTGTTACAAGGCGGAGAGTTGAAAATAAAAAATCGACCAGTGTCGAGCACAATGGATGGTTGGATGGAAGCCTTGCCACGTATACCGAGTTTACGACATGGCATCGAGGCAATTAAAATCACGTGTGTTAGCATGTCAGGCTTTTAGATGGAGGGTATAGTAAGAATAGCTATCTCTTTATGAAGTCAGATATTAAAGAATGAACATAATAAAAGGGAAATACGACAATAGAGTGGTGCCATAAGCAGAGTCGAGAGATAGTAATAGCAAGTCTTGATAAGAAGAAATGATCATTCCTTCTTCCATGTTCTCTTTAAGTTTCCCCTTCTGGGAAAACAATAGTCCGTTAATTCAGCCTTCGATTGAGTGCGGGGTTGGGCCTTGAAACTGAGTCAGGCATACCTGCAGTGTCCAAAGGGAGCTGAAGCAAAGCCATCTATCTCGCCAAACCTCAACGTGCAAATACAACCCGCAGAGCCTGAATTTTCATGCGGGGTTATTCACTCATTTTCAAAGTGATTTTGCAAGTTAGTAGTCAAATGTCAAGGATCGGTCGTCAGATATATCAGAAGACATCTGCCACCACCAGGAGACCTTTGAGGTAAGTCATGACGACGGCATTTAGAGTGTGGAGGTATATTGGCCTTTGATCGAAAATGCTCTGCAGAGCTCTATTTCTACTTATCTTATCAACCTAATATACTCTGGTGATTCTAGCCCCAAAGAACCTACCTAATAACCATCCTTTTCCGATCCTGCCAAATTGGCCCAGTAGAAGTAGCTTCCTGGTAGTCTGGCTCAAAGTATCCGACCCTGTAGAAAAAGCCACTACGTTGTTTAAGGACTATGCCTTGTGCGATATGTTTGCCTACGCGGCGGACTGCCAAGCAAAACAATTCCCTCTCAGTCGGAGTATCCTTGCTATCCCACCGGATTACAATTGGGGCAGAAGCCACCTTTCCATCGGGCTTGAAGTAGACAGGCCGGGTGCCCCGCAGGTGAATCTTGAGCAATGCTCCAGATACTTCTAAACTCCCTCCTTTAACGCGCCCATACTCAAATTTTTCATCTGTAAGTTCAACCTGGGAACTTCCCACAACTGAATTAAACTTTTCGGAGTCGCCTTGGTATGGTATGGTACCTGGCCAGGATATGCCGCTACGGGCCAGGTGCCACGACCAAGTGGGAGATTTGTCTTCAGTTGACAGTAAATCCGGATAGGTGGCTTCATCATCAACATCTTTGATATACCACAGCAAGCCGAACGCTAGCCAGGAGGTCCACAGCCCTGCCCTGTACTGGTCGGGCCCGATGTTGTGTCTTTCGGCGTAGTCTGCTGCAACAGCCGCGAAGGCTGGTAGTCGATCTTCAGCTTTCCCGATGGACCTAGTAGTGAACTCTTCAACCATGTCCGTCCATTCGTAGGACGCCTTGACTTTGACAACCGTGGAGTCCTTATCCAGGGGTTCTTCATCCTTTGATCCTCCGTCAACATGGTGGCCGCGAGGACATCGCCAAATCATTTGTGAGCTCCCAAATCGTATGACGCGATGTGCAAGCTTGTTTTCTTGTAAGGTCCAAGCACGTGAATCAATGGGTTCTTTCCTGACGCGTCTGATCTCTCCTTCGGCGCAAAATGCAAAATCTTCAAATCTGTTGCCCTCGTTGTCGACTCTGTGCCACGGGATTGCCCAAGTATTTAGATAGCAAGACTTAAGGTCGCGCTCATGGAGGAAGCCTTGGTTGCTGTGTGATGCCAAGGCAGCCGAAATAACAACCGTAGCGCTCCGGTAGATTTGCCACATCTTAGAAATCTCTTTGCTTTTGTCCTCCTTCGAGTCTTGAACTATACAAAGAGCATCCACCCAAAGGTACTGAAGATCCAGGGTGCGTGCTACCTTTACTGCGTCTCGCAACGTGCTTGGTAGCTGAAAATACTCAAACCCTTGTTTTCGCATAGCCAAAGTTTCCTTCTCTGTCTTGAATCTGTTGTGGCCGGTGTCGCCCCAGCAGTAACTCAACGCTGCATATGATACAAACTGGGCTGTCTTTGTATCTTCAAGGCGCAAGGTCGTGCATTCAGAATCTCCTATATAAATCAGTCGACTAGGCATCTCTTGCTCAGCCGTCTCTCCACATTCTTTGTGATGGTCCAAACACACTTGCAGCCAACGCTTTGCCGTCAGTAACTCAGCCTTTGGTTGCAACGGCCTGTTCGCTATACGGCTGCTGAGACAGCTGCCTGGAGAATATTAGACAGCTGCTACTTAGGTTATGGTTGTGGGGAAATTACCTTCGTCAGTAAAGAGTAGAATCGGTCTCTGATCTATATTTTGGCTATTGTTGTCCTTTTGTATCCAATAGGAGGCAAGTTGGCTTGCATCTTCTTTGGGTGAAACTTTGATCTCGAGAAACCAATCATCCAATTCACTCAGCACACGTGAAGGAACAAGGGGATAGAACAGTTGAAGCCGCTTGCCACATGCAGCTCCGCAGAGCTCGCGTAGTAGATCAGACATTGAAGAGAAGCAGGCGTCCTGGGCTTGATGTAGCTCTGTGAGCTGTAGGGAGAACATCACACAGCCACTGTTGGCAAATTCGCAGACTTGCTTTAGGGTATACGTCCGCCGAATCTGTCGACTCTGGCCTTTTCTTTTGTCTTCTGTATCCTTTGCATCTTCAATTATAATGAAATCGCGGCATAGCCGACAATAATGAGGTTGAATGCCTCCTGGTAGCTGTGGTATTTTCTGCTGAATCTCGTTCATCATGGCGAGCTCAAGAGGAGAGCGAAATTACATCAAGCTTTGTGCAAAGTGGCAGCTATAAAAATTGTCACACTGACTCTAGGCATCAAAACAGATGATGTGGCACCTGACTGGTAATCTCGATGCAATTTCTCATATCTGATTGGATTATGCAACATTTGTCACCTCTTTATCCCAACCTAACATGAGGAAGCTGCACGTGAGATTCATCCACCAATTGTCTCGTGCAACCCCCGCATCAGTTTTGTTCAACTTCGAAAACTTCTTTTCTTTCACAATTCTGGCCCTGTAACGCATGTATCATTTATCAATCCTTCGACATATATTCAAAGATAAGGAGCGCTTATGTGACGTTTATCCAGCTTAGTATTCATCAATCACACACGACTTGTGCTACGCTTCCCCAGTACAACCGTGAGCCTTGCTGCTAAGACCACGACGGACTCACGAATAGACTCACGACTCACCGTGAGCCACCCAACTATATAAAGATTCGATTAGTAGTAGATTGAACTTATCTCGCCGGCTGCCAATGGTACTTTTCTTATGCCTGTGAGCCTAACACACCTTACTTGACCATTAAGAGACAAGATATTATGACGACTGCCCAGTACAACGCCCTACGCAATCCGCAAGCATAAACCTAGTACGAACTAGTTTCCCTGTTTTGAATCCCCAGCCGGCACAACATGCCTTCCACGACTGGTATTCGCTGTGGTAGATGTGATAAGGGCTTTCGATCACACCGTGCCAAACAGCAACACATTCAGGATTCTGACAACCACCAGCTTTGTAGTTATTGCATCAACCCAACGGATTACGAGACGGAAGAAGACCTGGATAATCATTTGGAGAAATTCCATCATATATGCACTTCATGCAATTATCAGCGTTTTGGGGACGCCCATCGACTAGGTCAGCATGATATGGACAAACACAATATATGCATCGTGTGCCGCAGAAGCTTCCAAACCAGGCAAAACTTGAAAATGGTTAGTTTCTGTACCGTTTCGAATCGTTTGACTTCAAGAGAAGCTGACATTTGTTATAAAGCATAAGCTTATCCATGCTGAAAGAACCATTGAATGCGCAGGCTGTAACAGGATGTTTGTTACTGAGTCTGCTATGCTGCTGCACCTGGAAACTGGAACATGTGCTTCTGGAGCTGACAGATATTTCGTCTCAGATATAGGGCGGCTGTGCTATCGAGCATTTCATTACATATCTTCCACTTCAGGTTATCCGTTTCAGTGTCCAACGTGTGAAACACCGTTTGGTCTCATGAGTAGCTTGGTCCAACACGTCGAGAGCGACCATTGTGATGAATGCCTGGATGAAGATAGACCATTGAGGGTATTCCTAGGTCAGTTGAGGTTGAGATTGGGTTGATCACTTCTGCTTATTGTTGTTGGCAGTGACCGTGGTGACACTTTGTTGATGGTCTGGTGGGATTATTTAACACTAAGTCGTGGCTGAAGTGGTAGAGATGTAGCTGTCAGTGTCTAGATTGATCGAATTATTGCTTTCGTATATGCTGCTGTCTCAAAAACCGGAAGCTGCCCCTAAGACTGTTTTCTCGACCGGTTGATATTTACAGGTTCAGTTCTAGTCATTCGATCAAAATGTTCCTTACGGTAAATCGCTTGTAGAATTATGTCATTAGTTCTTTGGCTAGTCAGAAGGTCTTCAAGTCTCACGGCGTCTAGAGATTCTTTTCTTACTTCGCAAGTACCCAACTCAACATATTTCGCGTTCAACGGCCGCGCCTCTGCGAGCAATAATCGCCCTTTAAAGGGTTCCTCAACTAATCCTGCTAACGACCCCATCACATCCCTACACCTATGACAGCTCGCAGTAGTTATACAATAGGGCTCTTAGTAGCTATTAGATGGATTCATGCCCGACAGGCTGGCTAGCGGGACTGAAGTCCGTGGAGATAAAAGGTGTTTCTTCTATTACAACCCCAAAGGGTGATAAAACCGCGGGCGCCTATAAGTCCAAATACTCCCGACCAGTCGCTTCTGAGGAAAGAGCAGGTAATCCTGCAAGCCTTAGATATCTAAAGAGCAGGTTTGCGGGGTATCATGAACGACTGATCTAGGCCCCGCTTCTCGCAGTCACCATAGCGAAGCATCAAGACGAAAAAATACGGGCCCCCAGTGATATGTGAGATTTTGAGCATTAAGAATATAGTCTCAATTACCTTTGCCTGTGCCGATGTTTTAGTGGTGTTGCTTCCAATACATAAATCATCACTTTGGAGGAAGATGCAGCAGATAGGTTTTCGAGCATGACTGGAGTCCCATGTATGAGAGCTTCTTTGAGATTATCTTGGCTATCAGTCGTGATCCCGAGGCATCGCGAGGTTATGTCAAGGTTAAGCTTGGATTGGAAAGCAAAACCGTCTCTCGTAATAAGACTTTGATATTGGTAAGCTCAGCTTGTACTCAGTTGCAGAGACCAAACAGCTTGTGTCACTTGGTATTACGCTTGAGGCTACCAGCTAATATAATTCTAGTTTAATAGTTGCTTATCGTGATGGCTACAACAACGCTGCACTTCATGATGATTGGATCATACGACGTGGATCTACAATATACTGAACCCTCTTCTGAACGACATCAAAACGCATGTACCCACAACTCTCGCTCTCCAGATGGTTGACCATTGCGGCCAGAGTCGTGAAATCCTTTCTGCAAGATGCTCCCGGGCAGTGATAAAGTTTTGACTGATGAATAGGGGAGCCTAAGTGCTGGTTCAAAGACTCCAACTTCCCGAAGAGACGATGGCAAAGATAACATTCATAAGCCTCAGCCTGATCATTCCATGCTTTCTTTGTGGCGGCATAAGTCACAGTACCAGGCCAAGTAAGTAATTTGTTGGAAATGATACCGCCCGGGTCCCGCTGGCGGATTGCCGCGTAGAGTTTGTCACGGTTGAGAGGAGCTTTAGAGCAGCATCCCCTCTCGAGATGGTGGGCCAGCCCCGTGCCGGTTCCTAACATATCTTTGCAGAAGGGGCACTGGACTGTAGTTGTGCGATGAGCTTTGCCGCGTAGGTGCTTTAGAATGTAAGTCAGAGGTTATAATAAAATACGACATCAAGGTCACAAACCTGACTGATACTATGCCAATCCTGGAATGGAAGATCGCAGACGACACAATATAAATGGTCCTGAGCTTCGTGGTTGTGTAGCTCATATTCGTCATCAAACTCGTCGTCGCAATGATCACACTCATAGACGATATCCTCCGATTCCTCTGATTCACCCCAGTGATCCAAATCGTTCATGTGCTGTTCAACTGCATTCCGGCTACCGAAGTAGCGGTCGCATGTGTCGCACTCAAAAGCAGGAACCTTGTGGCCAGTGGCGTTCATATGCTGCCGCCGCGATTGCCAGCCAGCTGGAAACTGTCGCCAGCATGTTCCACAGGTATACATGATGAGATGGAGGTTTTTATTGATCAGTGAAGATATTGGTTCGTAGCTCAGAATCAGAAATGAGTAAATACGTATCCGTAGGAGAGCAAGGGAGGAGGATCCCAACAACTGTGGGAGGCCCACCAAGGATAAGGCAGCAACGCAGACTTTGGTCTCACATTACTGCAGCCTAATCTGATAATTGGTTAATTCTTTACCTTGTTGGTTAGGCGCCTACACAGGCCTGTCTTATCTCACCGACTTATGCTTTGGTTGGCTGTTCTACGAGAGAAGAGGAAACAAGGATCGAGGGGAAGGATAAGACCAGTGAGGGGTTACAATGGTAACTTCCTGGAGAGACCTTTAGCAGAAAGGAATCGATCTGTATACTGACTTCAAACAAAAGTATTTGACTCATTGCCAAACCTATCAGGAATTCCTGCAAAGAAAGGACTGACTACTATCTACTAACACCACTAGATGACCCTCTCGAAAATGACACATAGAATCTATCTAATGCTACGAGGCCTCAATATCCCTCCCATAGATAGCCTAGCGGTGGCTTATGATAGAATATCCAAAGCAACCCATTTTTTCTTCTTGTTCTGTTTCTTGCGACCAGGGCTTTTAGTCTCACCAGTTGATTCTAGAGCCGTTTGGCTGTCTTTGTAAGTCTGTGGTGAGAGTGAACCCCAAAACTTTGCCGAACTTGATGACAGAAAGGCTCCCTCCACGTTCTCTACAGCCTCTGGCAACTTTTGCTTACTATCCAATTCTTCAGCCAAGGAATTTCCCGTCAACGGTGTCTGCCTAGCAGCATTATCGCAAAGGCTCGAAAGCGATGGTTTGGCAGTAAAGAGTTGTTCTATTACTGGATTGTCAAACCACACACCTTGAGGCTTATTGAACTCCGCATCACTACTCTTGACCTTCAAGGAATTTCCTAGACTGGGAAATGGATTGTTGCTATCAGCATCGAGTAGAGTATTGTGTTGTTGCGTTGAAACTCCACTGGTACTTGGAGCATCCGTGGCTGGTGATTTAGGCTTGAAAGCTCTGAGACGATTACGGTGAATTGGAGGCTTTTTGAGGCGAGCGGCCATAAACAGCTCACGGACCCGTGGAAGGAAACACGTTTTGCCAATATCCCGCACCGTCTCGTACCGTTCTGATTCGATGTCAGCCGAGGCTCCGTAATCTGACAGTAGCTGTAAGGTTTGAATAATGCGATCTTCTAGCTCAGAGCAGTTTTGATAGACAGCTTCATGGAGGGGTGTGTTCCCATGAGAGTCAGAAGCGCTTGGGTCAGCACTGCGCTCTAGTAGGAACTCCACCACTTTTGGCGAAGCAAATCGACAAGCGACATGAAGAGCCGTACTCTGGCTTGTCCGTATGACGACTGGATTCCCGGGATTGACATGGCCTTGTAACAGGCGTAGGGATATTCCAGCGTGGTCTTGGCTCAAAGCAGAGAATAGAGGGAGATAGCCTTCGTCATCATATAATCCTGGATCTGCTCTATTGTTGAGTAGTAGTTCAACCAGCTTTTCATTGCCACCACTGCAGGCAAAATGAAGGGTCCTTGCCCCGCAGTGGCTGCAATCTGCTGAGCGCCAACAGGTATGTTGACAAAGATGCAAGCGAGATACCGCCGATTTGAGATTTGGATCTCCTCCATAGCGAAGCAAATGGTATAGAGTGTTGGTCAACATTGATTCCCACAGGGTCTCTGAGTCGTCCCGTCCATTTAGGAGATAAAAAACTCCTCTGAAACCTCGCCATGGCGCCTTTTTCATGGCTGCCAGATGAATGGCTGCCAGCCCAAAACGACTCAACTTATTCGGATCAGCTCCCCTAGCCAGGAGGTACTCTGTTGTTCTCGGCAGAGAGTAACCAGAAGAGATTCGAAGGCCAGCATCAAGCACTGCTTTATTCTGTGGTTGCGCCACAGCGAGGCACAAAGGCGTCAGGTCTGGGAGACCATTTCCAGGCTCCCAAAGATCGGTGCCAAGCTTGATAAGATGACTTGCCACATGGGGAGCATCTCCGGTAATAGACAGGTGAAGATATGTGATGTGTTTGAGCTTAAGTTGGGGTACAAAACTTGACAGGATCGATGTCAGCACAAAGTATTGCGGCAAGAAGAGGGACGGGAGAACTAACCCATTCAGTTTGCTGCTCAGTTCATGATAGATCAGCCATTGCATCATACGCTGTGAGTCAAGGCTGATAGCACGGAATGTGAACCTCTGGAACACCAGTTCACGACGTCGAAGTTGACAACACACCGCAAAGGTGAAATCAAAGAGGCATTGGGAGGCCCGCCAACAGATGTAGCGAGCGCAACGAGTAAAGGAGCTTAAGTCTCTCGACGACCTGAGATATTCTATAATTTGAAGGAAAATCTCCAGGGGGAGGCTTGCAATGCAGTCCATAATGAGATGCTTGCGATGTTTCTTGTTTATGTCTAGATGATATGACATCTCAGGAATTTCGACTGCTTATCTCGCCCCACGATATTGTTATGGCACGTGATTAGTGTATTTTCAAGCCTAAGGCTTCCAAGATAACCGTCAAAATCAACGACGAACAGGTGCATGAAAACCCTCTGTAATCTCGTTCAAATAGTATAGCTTACATCTTTTCAATGGTTCCTATAATAGCCATGATTTGGTGTCCTTCTACAGTCACAAGGTAATGAGATACTATCTAATGTTTATTCTTCCAAGGTTTCACCAATTACTACAGCTTTGCTAAATAAGAGGATTTTTTATCAAGGGATGTATAAAATCGGACCTATATACATTCTGCATGTGTAACGCAGTAAAGATATCCAGGCCCAGGGTTCGTATTCATTCTAGTATTGGAGTAGACCCAACAGGGTGTCTTGAGTGAGTATATGTAGATCTTAATGAGATACAAAGAGCGAGACTCTAACCAGAGTAGCCCCAGCGAGGGGCATTGATGATGATACCACAGATGACGCCGGAGATGACACCAGCAACGGGGAGAGTGATGATCCAGCCCATGTAGATCCAGGCAACCATGCGCCAGTTGATAGAGCGCCAAGTACCAGAGCACAGACCAACGCCAACGGTGGCACCAGTGATGCACTGAGTGGTAGAGACGGGGAGCTCTGGGATAGTGGTTAGCTGCTGTTCAATCCGAGATAAGGTACAGGACAAAGACTTACTAAGACGGGTGGCAAGGATGATGGTGACAGCTGCTCCCAACTCCATGGAGAAACCTCGAGAAGGAGAGTGGAGAGTGAGACGGTTACCAAGATTGCGCATAATGTTGTATCCATAAGTCCAGATACCAAGAGCGATAGCGGCACCTCCAAAGCAGCTACTGAGAGTTAATTGTTGATCACATAAAGTTCCATGGAGTGTAATACTTACAGAATCCAGACAGGGACGGAAGACTTGCTACCCTCAAGATTGCCAGTTTTCCAGATCTGGTAGATAGTGGCATAGGGACCAATAGCGTTGGCGACATCGTTGGCACCGTGAGTGAAAGAGGCGGTGCAAGCAGTCATGACTTGCATAAAGGTGTAAAGATACTCAGCGCGGTTGTCGTAGTGAGCAACATGGGCATGGATCTCTTCCAAGTCACCAGTAAGCATGCTCTTCTTCTTTTGCATGGCGATAATGTCTTGGTCAACACCAGAGAGGAAAGCCTTCTTGAGGTACCAGAAGAGTACAGCGCCGTTGAACCAGTTTCCTTCAGGCTTAGGGCCGATGAGGCTGCGAGGAGCCTTGGGCTCAACGCGCTCCTCGATATCAGGAGTACCTTCAGAGGAAGTCTTCTTGTTCTCGGTGGTAGCCTCCTTACCCTCGTTGCTAGTCTGGTCCTGAGCGCGCACGAATTCATCGCTGCCGTTGCGACCGGCACGACGGAGGCTATCGAGCTCCTCACGGGTGAGATGACCCTCGTAAAAGTCCTTGATACCACCAGCAGCACCCTCGGGCTGAGCGGGAGGAGGAGGACGGCGGAGAAGAAGAGGGCCTAGGAAGATGTGCCACCAGCGAAGCTCCCAGTCGTCACAGACGACGAGGCGGTAGAGCCAGGGGACGAGGAATATGGTGATGATAAGAGCCCAAGCGGCACCGACACCGACGATCATACCAGCGGTCTCGGCGTCGTTGAAGTCAACCTTGATGCTACCGCCCTTCCAGACGATGAGCATAGTGAGGAGAGACGCGGTGATACCGAAGTAGATAGGAGTAAGGAAGAGACCCTTCACAACAGGCTTGCTTCGCAGCATAACGCCATACTTGGTAATAAGGAAGATGATAGCAGCAAAAGCACCCGACAGACCAGGAGCAATGATCCAAGCGAGAAAGACGGATACGACACCAGAGCTAATACCCTTGTCAAACTCAGCCCAGTGAATACCATCAGCACCAACGAGCGCAATACCCATGCCGATAACACCACCCATGATGGAGTGAGTCGTCGAGACGGGAAGACCGATGCGTGTGCAGAAGGTGAGGTACAGTGAGGAGGAAACGATGGCGCACATCATGCCGAGCATGAGGAGGGCAGGGTCGGACTCGAACTGGTCAATGTCGACGACCTTTGTACGGATGGTGTCTGCGACGCGGGCGCCGACACCGACGGAACCAGCGAATTCGAGGATGGAGCCGAGGGTCATGGCTTGGATGTAGGAGATGGATCGGGATGAGACCGACGTAGCCCACGAGTTGGCCACATCGTTGGCACCTAATCAATCAGTATCTTATCACGTTACAGTAGAGGTTAGAGTGACGTACCGATGTTCCAGGCATCGAGGAACGAAAAGATGGTGCCTATGGCAAAGATGTAATCATACTGGTGAAGCACCATGATCAAGGCAGACCGAGAATTCGGATTTCTCTTACTGTTCTATAAGAGTGAATTGAATTGATGTCGGACAAGAGCATGGGAAACAGCCCGCAGGCTGACTCCTTATATCACCGTGTCATGGTGTGTGGAGCGGGTAAGGCTTGGCGAACAAGCTTAATCTTATGCTTGATGGTGTATGCGTCTTCAGTGGCAAGGACCCTCGGTGAGTTCTTTGGTAGATTTATCGTCTTGGCGGGTGTGCTTGGCACGCGAGCAGGGGGAAGTTGAGGATCTCGTGCGTGGGTTCTTGATGGTCGTTGGGCCGGGGATGTCTAGGCGGGAGGAAGTTTGGATGAAGTTGTGGGGGTTATTGGATAGTGAGTCTTGGTATCATAACGATAAGGTCGACATGTCTTGCCATTGGTATCTTTGATGCAATTCGGTATGAATGATGAGATTGAAGCTGCTGTTTAAGGGTTGACTGCACGAGTGACAGTGACAGGCGAGGGGAGTTGATGCTCATGCGCTAGGACCATAAGAGTCGCTTGCCTGCAGACGGCTTGTGACTGGCCTCAAAGCTCCCGACAAGGGTTAGCAGCACGCCCGGTCGTATGGCAATGATCAGACTTCGCCGACAATAGCGTCAAACAGACTCCCAAAGAAGAATGCCATCGTCACTCCTACCAACACCGAAAATACAGTCTCGTCCTCAATCCAGATGACAGAAATACAAAGCAGTACCGCCACCTGATTATTTCCCACATCTAAAAGGACACTCTTCTCCGTGGAACTCGTTCTAACCGCTCATCAACCCACGTGCATCAACGATTGTCGTCGAGAGCTTAAATAGAGGCTCTGTGGAACAGGGGGCGGGAGCCAATAAGATGGGTCATAGCTCCACGTGGAGAAGCTCGTTCGCCCAGAGATGGCCTCCCCAGATGCCAAGACTGATCAATTACAGGGGTTAGTATCACTGTATCACTATGTATCTTGCTTCAGACAATGTGAAGATCAAAAAGGTTAACAAGAATAAAGTTATTAGAGTTGTTCTTTTGGACTTCTTTTTATATCCGTATAACGGCTGCGAATACTGCAGGACTAAGGACATATGGCAGAGTGTACGGTGGTGATGGTCGAATCACCATCGCGATATCGAAAAGACAAACTAGTCCGTAAAACAGAGGCTAACAAAAGCCAATATCCCGTATCATCCCATCAATTTCAACCCGTCCTCGCCAAGATCTCGCCAAGGACCGCGCCACTACTCCTTCTCCTCCCGCTGCAACCTGAGCTTCTCATACAAGCACGTTCCCTCCCCGCCAAGTCTACCGCTGACGATTCGAAGCTTTTTCTATCCTGCTCCTCGGTGCATGTGGTTCTTGGCTTTAAAAGCGGGAAAAGCATCCGGGATTCCATTTGCTTGCTTCGCCGACACTGGTTGGTAGCATCGAGCCAGTAAAGTTCCATCGCTGGCGAGTCTGTCTTGACTGTTAACCTGCTTTTGTAATGGTGGTTCAGCTTTCCGGTGATAGCCTTTGGCGACCTGTCTGTTCTAGAAATATCCCCGTCTTGGCTGGTGATATTGAGCTCATTGGGCCGGAGCTGAGATTGGGAAAATTCTGTTAGTGGGAGGTTCTGCGAGTATGGTAAAAGTTTCTTGATAGATTTCGGAGGCTTGGCTATCTGTGTGGTTTACCAATCGTACATCTAACTTCCAATGCATGGTCTAGCTCCGTAAATCTACTGTACAGAGTACTGAACCGTGATTTATCTTCTTGACATTATTGCTTCCAGAATTCCACTCCCGGGGATCCGAACTCAAAGTTCCCTTGCCATCACTCCTCTTTCCTTATTTTTCTCCCCAATAATAAGCTTAGTTTTCTGTTTTGCCTTACTCATTTCCAAAACGCCAGTCGATTCTAATAGCCTCGTCCATTCTCATCAACGTGTACCGAACCATCTTCCACGTTGTTGCCACCTGCTCTACCCAACTGGCGTCACCCTTTTCGGGAGCTTTCACCTCAATCCAGCCGTATTGTGACTGCTCAGCATCGATCTGCTCTCCCGGTCGGTTGATCCATAGTCGAGCAATGAACTCGGGGTGCCATCTCCAGTCTCTTTGGTCGTCCTCCATAGCATCCTGAACCTCTGGCCACGTTAAGGGCCTGAACTCAATCTTGTTGGTCTCGGTCCAGTACCTGAAACCAGCCCATTTCCCTCCCTGGTACATACTGCCTCGGCTGTACGCATGGAAACCAATGATCGGTGTATCGGGCCAAGATACGGTCGGTAAAATAGTCAAAAGGCCTCCAGGATTAAGATAGCATAGGATGACTGTCGGATCCAGCCTCCATCTAATACCAGTAGCACTCTGAAGCCGTAGAGAGCCGGGATTTATGAATCCATCGTCTTCTCCCTCATGGATGTTGTTTCTTACGCTGGTTACTGGCCCATATTGCTGAAAACTTTCGATATGCCAGCTCTGATGACAACTGTCTATGACCAATGTAAACTCTTTGAGCATTGGGGTGTACTGGCATATAGGTAACGAGGAATCGAACAGCAACTGTGCAAACGCCTTTCGCTTATCACCAGGTACTTGAACTACTGTAATGATGTCAACATCTCTAGTCAATTTTAATCCAAGCACGAGGGAGCGAACCTTGAGCTCCCACCGAGATCCAAGGCTTTGAGGTCCAATAGACCATGCGCCGGATAGGAAGGCCTGCTTGCTGAGAGGATTCTGGCGTTTTCTCCTGGGGAATTTTAGATAAATACCTAGGAAACGGGACATTGATCTTGAATGTGTCGTGTACAGGGTCAAGACGATACACATCGTTTCCTTTTAAGCATACCACGAAGGACCGAATTCGATCACATATTTCCTTGATTTCCCGGCACGAGTCGCGGATTCGGCTCAGTTCTTTCTCATCTTCATGCATCAAACCATTAACCAAGTGTGCTTTGAAGTGATTTCTTACAAAGCGTCCTTGAACAGAGGAGATAGCGAATCTGATGATTTTGAGCTTGAGCTCCACAGGCAATCGTTCGAAAGGGAAAGACTCCATGACTAGGGTCATAAGTTACTTCAACCACAGGGTGAAGCGTAAAGAAAGGAGGAGAGGAGAACAGGTTGAGAAGAGAGGTTGAGTAGAGGAAAGCTAGATACCCCTACTTATTTTAGGTTCGGGTTCAAGAATTATGACTTAAAGTTTCTCGAAACCTTCGGTATTGTTTTCGACGCATCATAGATCTACTTTTGGAAATATCAACTCTGTTTGCTGATATTTTTATGCTACATGACTGCGTCAGGCCAAGTGGCATAAAGTCTAAACAGTGAGCCATATATGTTATTTTCAGGTGGCCCGTGGCTGGGAGTTAAAAGAATACATTTCGCAGAACTTAGGTACACAAGCTTTCAGAATGGAGTTCAATGAGAAACCCAAATTCTCGAGGCCTCTCGCAAAGAGTGGCCAATTGTTCCACTTCTGTAGCATTCAAAGTCAAGCAGAAGAGGGTTTGACCTTAGAATATCGCCCAACCTCCACTGTAGGCCCGAGACAAAGCCGAGATAACGTCACATCAACTCGTCATACTTTCTATAGAGCTAGAAGATTTATATATGCCACTCGTTTGTCTGTCTAAGGTCATACCCTAGGGTAATGCTCTAATCTACAGTGCCCACGCTGAAACCAAGAACAGGCCAAAGACGATACATCTCTTACCAAGCCAACTTGGCCAATATTCCATGAGGCCATTTCCGGACACCAAACTTGCGAGCCTCATCTAGCAAAAGCTGGAAAATACCAAAAGCCATAGGAAGAAACCAGTGTTCAACGGGTACAGGTTTAGTTCCCAAAACGGGCTGCAGAGGCGGGATGTACAGCCAGAAGATAGCCATAGCAAGAGAAAAGATAATAGCAGGGAAAAGATACCAGTTCTGCGTGTTTGGGTTGAACAATGGGGGATGCTGAAAGATACTGAGTCGACGAGTTCTAGTCGCCATCAGGTTGAACCACTGCATCACAACAAGGTTGACAAAGTAGATAGACGAAGCCTCGTTGGTCTTGGCGAGGTAGTAGTCTGGATCAATACCAGCAGGGAGCTTTCCGAAGCTGAACCACAGCTCGCTGAAGGGGATGCCTTGACGCTGGAGATACCAGAATGCCATGGCGAAGGAGGCGACTGTTTGGAGGACGCCGTTGACTCCGTATGCTTGGAGGATGAGCTGCCAGTTGACTAGACGGTCCTTCTTGATGTTGCGTGGGGGACGGGTAAGGACGTCGGCTTCGGGCTTTTCGTAGGATAGCATTGTGGCGGCGGCGCAGTCGGTGAAGCAGCTAGTGAAGGTTAGTGAGTGCTGGGATGCTAGTGATGGTGACGCTTACCAGATGATGATCATGAGGAATGAAGAGAGAGCCTGGGGTAAGCCAAAGGCGACAAAGGCCATGACGGGCCAGAACTCGGAGAAAGAACCGGCAGGCAAGAGGTAGGAGATGACCTTGAATCAATGTTAGTCTGTGATATCAGGCATGGATCTCGTTGAGACATACCTTTTTGAGATTGTCAAACACAACACGACCATACTGCACGGCAATAATAATAGAAGAGAACGTATCCAACAACACCATATCAGCCGCCTCCATAGCGATATCCGAGCCACTACCCATCGAGATACCAACATCAGCAGCTCTAAGGGATGGCGCATCGTTGACACCATCACCTGTCATAGCTACAACATTCGCCTTTTGGAACTCACGAACGATTCGAAGCTTCTGTTCAGGTGTTGTTCGCGCAAACACAATCTCCTCGTAGTGAGTAAGTGTCTCCCACTGATGCTCGTTGAGAGACATGAGTTCCGGACCGCTGAGGACGATGGCACCCAGATGGGACATGGGCGAGTCTTTGGTGTCGTCGGGGCTGTAGCGCTGGAGGGCTGTGCTGTCATCGACGGTTTGGGATGTGACGATGCCGGCTTCGCGGGCGATGGCTAGGGCGGTGAGGGCAAAATCACCAGTGACCTGATAACTGTCAGTTTGGGTATTGATCACCAGGGAATCGGAGAGGACTTACCATGGCGATACGAATACCAGCGCCGCGCAACGTGCTCACAACATGGGGAATGTCATGTCTCAATGGATCTACGATGGCAACCATTCCGACCAAAGTAAGACCAGTATTGGACTCCCGTGTGACTGTGTGCTCAAACTCACTCGTCTCCCGATTTTTAGGAAGGTCGCTACCCTTGACGATCTTGCGAGCAAGCAACAAGCATCGTTTACCTTGTGAAGAGTATGTGTTCTTCAGCTGCTCCACCGTAGCTCGCATAGCAGCATTGAGAGGGATAGTCTCGCCATGTTCAGAGACATAGTGCGAGCAACGACCGATAAGAACATCAGGAGCACCCTTGATTGTCAGGATGCTAGACACCATTGTTAGAAAGTTGATCTTGAATATTTTGGTGACTACTTACACATCGTCGGTGTTGAACGCGGTCTCCTTGCTGAGCGTAGCAGCTACAGCTTCGATTCTGGTGCAGGAAAAGCAGCGAATCATGAATTTGTTCTTACTGTTGAAAGCAAGATCGTAGATCTTGGTCCAACAAGCACGGAGGTAATCGACGCTGCTGGGATCAACAAACTCAGCGAATCGGAGGACAGCTTGATCAGTGGCATCACCAAAGATCCTTCTATCAGCCAGTGGTGCATCCTTTGTAGCGGCATCAAACTCAGATGCATTGCAGAGAGCAGCCAAAGCGCGGAGTTGGAGGATGGGATAGGTAACACCTTTAGACTGGCCGAATTTGCCGCGAGCGTTCTCGATAGTCATGTTGAGTCCTCCGACTGCGCAGTCAGAGACAGCCATTTTTGCCTACAAATGTGTTAGGGCAGTCAGTTATGAGGTGTAGAGGAAGCTTACAGTGGTAAGAGTACCAGTCTTGTCAGAGCAGATCACGGAAACAGATCCAAGTGTCTCGACAGTCTTGAGGGACTTGCAGAGAATCTTGTTCTTCTTCATGAGGTTGGCGGTGATTGTGAGACCAGCTGTGATGGAGATGGGAAGACCTTCAGGGATGAAAGCGATGGCGACGCTGACGCAGTTGACGATAAGGGTTGGTACGTTGATGAAGTCAGGATGCTTCTTTTTCAGAAAGGCGCCCCTGTAAGAATGTTAGTGTCGTAATGTAAGAGCAAGGTGGTAAATAGGGCGTACCAAATGATGCAGACAACAGCAATCATAGTTATCATGATACTAGCAATGATGATGACAAAGTAGAGCACCTCCTTCTCAAGCGTCGTCATCTGCACTTTCGGCTCATTCGTCAAACTTGCGATTCGTCCAAACACCGTCCTATCGCCAGTAACAACAACAATACCAGTGCACGAACCAAGAATACAGTGTGTACCCTGCAGACCAATATTATGCGTCTCAAGATAATTGGTATCAGTGTGATCCACAGTACCCGCCACAGGTTTAGACTCGCCAGTGAGAACAGAACGATCGAACTTGACGTCGGAAGAAGCTTCGATCAAGCGAATATCAGCGGGTAGCTTGTTACCAGCTTTAACCTTGATGACATCGCCTGGTACGATATCTGCAGCGTTGAGGTCGACGAGATGGCCATCGCGAATAACGTGTCCTTCTTCGGGAAGCATGTTCTTGATGGAGGACATGGTACGTGAAGTAGACCAGTCCTGAAACATGTTGAAAAGTGCTTGGATGAAGAACACGGCGAGAAGTACAATAGCGAGTGCCTTCTAACATCAGCAAACCGAAAAGAAAAAGACAGGGAGTTGGGAGACTTACGAGGTTGGCAACAGCAGGGGGGTCGCCCAGTGGCTTCCATGAGACAAAGACGAGGATGCAGCCAGTGAGAAGGATACTTCCGAAACCGCCGAAGAAGTAGAAGAAGATTGTTCTGAACCAGTGCGTCTTGGCGGGAGATGGTGCGTTTCTGCCATATTCGCGCTGTCTCCGCTCAGCTTGTTCGGTCGATAGCCCGGCGGTGGATGAAGTAGTGAGGCGTTTCTCGACGTCGAAGGGTGCGATGATATGCCACTCAAGGTCCGTCAAAGCTTTTCCACAGGCAATTGTTAGCACATGTCACTCGCATGAAGTCCAATTTAGATTCGTACCTTTTGTAGTGACGTCCTTCGCCTTGGCTAACTCAGCTTGTTCCTTGCCCTTGGACTCCTCAATGTTGAATGACCTATCCAGACATCAGTACAACTACCTCCTTTATTCTCAACCAGAGGAAATTGCGACTCACACAGTACGATAGGTAACAGGAAGAACAAGCGACGGATCAGCGCGATTTCTCGAGCCCGCTCGATGGATACTCAACGAATCCCTCGAGCGAGGCCTTGACCGTCTACGAGAGCGCCGCTCACCATGACGCGAAACCCGAGCGGCTTCGTCGTCATCGTTCCAGTGAATGCGTTCACCGAAAACAGCGGCGTCCTTTTTCTCGTCTTCAATCATGTTGAAGGTGAGAGGACAGGTAATCAAGTGAGAACAGAAGAGATGTCGAGGGCAAGTAACAGAGTAGAATAGAGTGGTAAAACGACAGGAGAAGATGGGAGAGTGCGAGCCTTGATATTTGATTTGGTACGTGGGTAGCAGGATAATCGCTCATCATTTCCAGACAGTTCGCGTTAAGCGACGTCGTAAAGGCTGGGTGAAGTATTTTGTATAAGTGAATCCATAGTAAAGATACATTTCTCGGATCATAGCTCAGCTCCGCCTCTGATGCCACGTTCAAAGCAGGGTTGGTGGCTTTTCTCTTTTCTCGATCCCTTTTCTCCACAGGACCTGGCGTAGGGAACTTGAAAACCGGTGTCGATAAACGAGAAGCGCGCCCTCCTTGGTGTCATGATGTTAGACCAGCCCTGGGAGTGTACCAATACGGTGGTTAAGACATCACCAACTTGGTGTTTGATGCGTACACGATTGACCATGTGGTTGGTCACCATGTGCACTGCCTCGATAGCAGTTTACGCTTAAACGAGTAATCCATGAGCTATGACGTGAAGAAATCGTGGGGAGTCTCTGTTCCTCGTGCAGGGTGCAAGTGAGGGAATATGAAAACACGTTTGACATTGGACGAAACCCTTAGCTGAGGAGGCGCAGCGTCGATCGCTCTAGGTAATCCGGTTCGGCATGTGCCTGAACTGGGCAACCTGTCGCGCATGCAGGCCCAGTCTCACTAACGATGCAGCACAGACACAATGTGATCAGTGCACTCCCACTGACAGATTAAGCAAGGGCTAAGAGCCTTTTCTTTCCGAGCAGGTGGGTGTACGGGTTGCACAAAATGCAACATGTGCAGGTTTTGTGAACGAGCCCCTCCCTCTAGCCGGAATCTGGCAGCTCGCTAGCAGTGAGGAAACAAAGCCTGGATGAAATGAGGTATCCGAGACTAGCAACGGGCGCAGCTGGGAGCCCACACACTCACTCTCTTCCGTTGGACGGACGGATGAGAGTTGGACTGGCCTTTTTAGAGGCTCGATTTACGACGTCTTGGCTGTGCGAGACAAGCTTTTTAGCGCCGGGTCCTAGCGTTCAGGGTCCCCGCCAGTGCAACGCTGTTACGGTCATTTCGCAAGGATAAGAGATTGCTATTTGCTATGTCATATCATGATGAAAACACAATCGCGAGATCAAACAGGGCACTTGGTTTGCTGTCTGGCTACATTATAGATGGAAACAGATGTAACCTTGTGGCAATGCGGGATTAGCTTCTCGGATGAGCTTCTCCATGAACCAAGCCAGGACAAAACAGCGCTCCAATGCAAATAAACTCCCTGGGGTGCTCTGGAAACCCTCATTTCTTGCTCCTTTTTTGCAAGGTCATATGGTGCAAACAAAGAGGGGAGTTGGTGGAGGCTGAGGGATTTATCTGAGTCGTTGGTTTGTTTACGAGGGCCGTAAGGTCAGGTACCGTCTTGTCATTTCTGAGCTTTGAGAATAGGGCTGTGGACTACCCCAGTACAAGGCGCGGGACCAGTGTTTAATCCCCGACCCCATCTCATCGCGCTATCCAGACTCAGGGTGTCAGATTTGGCTGGCGGCCTCCAGACAGATCCAGTTTGCGCACAATCGCCAACTCTGATGAGTCTTGTTTTACAAGTTGCAATGATTGAGAGCGTAATGGTTATGTAATGTGAGTTTTTGGAGGGAAATGAGGTGGTAAGACCAGGCAAGACAACCTCCTCGCAAGGTAGTCGGTTCTTAGGGCTATTTCAAGGATACGGAAGAGTGATTCCCGTTGAGTCGGTGAGCACGGGTAGTGTCCCAAGCATGACTTAATTCAGTGCCAACTACATCTTTTAGGAACATGCCTTGGATGGAACTTATGAACAGCAAGCGGTGTTGCTAGCATGATTGTCCAAAGGACATTTGCGAACAATGGTTGCTTCGCATCCCTCTGACCAAGTATAGGGTAATCCATAGTGAGGTTCCAGCAGCGAATGATTAAAAGAAATAAAGCCATCAATTGGTTATTCTTCAAGTACGTGGGAAAACTGAGATTGAGGCTCTATCTCAATTTCACTTTGTTCAACTTTATGCTTGCTGTTTCCATTTCCAGCGTCAATCATTTTATCAAGGCGTTGCGCCCATCACGAACCTTGTCTCATACCTTTCATTGCAATTCACTGGACGTCCTTATCGATAAACCGTATCTTATTATCAAATTACCATGAGTGACGTCACATAATAACGCCCAATTCTCCCGTCAGCAGCTTCACATGATGAGAATACAAAAGGTGCACTCTCGCCCTCATCGTTTCTATTAAAATCTACCACCCCGCGGGATTTGGGGTCCGTCCAAGAACCAACCAATCCCAACCCTCAATTCCTCACTAAATCACCCCCAAAACTCCTCCTCCCCCACGGCGGGGCTCCTCCGGCCTCGGCTTCAGCTTAAAAAACAAGCTGTGATTGGCCCTTTTTGCTACAAAAACGGTCTTCTTTCCGATGTCATCATGTTGCCCATCATGCGCTCATCTCCACGCTTTGGCATCCGTACATATACCTCCCGCTCCCTGCAACCTCCCCTCTCACGTAGATTCATCTCCAATTCATACTCAAAACTGCCCGCCATGAAGCTCCTCTACCCAACATCCCTCAAACTCGACGTCCAGAGCCTCGAGGGCTTCTCCGTTGACCTCTTCCCCTACGACGTCAAGAAGACCATCCCCGAAGAGCACGTCGACGCCGAGATCCTCGTCACCTGGACAAACACACCCGAGAACCTAAAAGACGCCGCAAAGCGCCTCACAAAGCTCCAATGGATCCAGTCCCTCGCCGCGGGGCCAAATGATGTTCTCGGTGCTGGGTTCGACGCCTCCAAGATTAAAATCACAACGGGCTCGGGTCTGCACGATCACACTGTCGCTGAGCACGCGCTAGGCTTGCTGCTCAACGCCGCGCGCCGCTTCTACGAGATGCGCGATTATCAACTTCAGGGAAAATGGCCCGGTCATTTAGGCGGTCCTCAGCCTGATAGACCCAAGAATGCATTTACGACGCTGCGCGATGCGCGTGTTCTCATCTGGGGCTTCGGCAACATCGCAAAGACCCTCACCCCGCAGCTCATCGGCCTCGGCGCCGAAGTTCGGGGCATTGCGCGCCGAAAGGGTGTCCGCAACGGAATTGAAGTCTACAGCGAAGACGATCTCGACACACTCCTCCCCGAGACCGACGCTCTCGTCATGATCCTCCCTGGGTCTGACTCCACGCGTCATGTTCTCAACGCCCAGCGCCTGAAGCAATTGCCCAACCACGCGTGGGTCGTCAACGTGGGGCGCGGTACATCTGTTGACGAGGATGCTCTTGTCGATGCGCTTGAGAAGGGAGAGATTGGGGGTGCGGCGCTGGATGTTTTTGAGACTGAGCCGCTTCCTGAGCCGAGTAGGATCT
Source organism: Fusarium coicis (assembly GCA_013781345.1). Classification (NCBI taxonomy): domain Eukaryota; kingdom Fungi; phylum Ascomycota; class Sordariomycetes; order Hypocreales; family Nectriaceae; genus Fusarium; species Fusarium coicis. Next base: position 22,919 of record JAAOAJ010000213.1, on the reverse strand, counting down.
GGAAGGCTCCTAATACTATTGTGTCGCCGCATGCGGCTGGTGGAAGACCTCAGGGTGCTGAGGGGCTTATCGCTGATAACCTAAGACGGTTTAGGGCGAAGCAGGAGTTGAAGAACCTCATTTAAAATAGAATAGAGAATAAAAATTAAACATTCAAGTTGACATGATCAATTTAGAGATAAATTATGGTTCGTGAAGGTTGTCCTGTAGACAAAGTCCAAGATCCAATTGATGAGGGCATTCGCGATGGATTTGTGTCCCCACTTTTCTGTCATGACATGAAGCAATTCACAGGCACTTCTTCCTTTGTTGACTGGACATGTCTCTACAAAACATGATAAACTTAATATGCACAGGCTGACTCTTGATATAAAAAAGTGTCCAGCGACTGAGTAAATTGTCAATAAGCTCTTTATGAGGCTCCAGTATCGCTCGAAGAGGAGGAGTTCTGTGAGCAAGAGAAAAGAAGACCATCAGACTACTTGGCTCAAATCACCATGATGCAGTCTGAAGTATGAGAACACCATAGAAAGTCTAGCAAATGTCACATAAAAGTCGGAAAGAAAGAGAATTGAGTGATCGGCCGATCTATTGACTGTCAAAAAAGAATCTAAAGCAAACTGTAAGTCCGAACGAAACGAATGTCTAGTACAAGTTCAAATCTCTCCATCATGATATCCCAAGCTGAGATATCATGCTCCCCCATTACTTTTCGTGCTGTCTCAAGATTCAACTATCTGAAGCTGAGACTCGAGCATCCTCCAGTGTTTCTTATATAAGTGCCGGTGAGGAGTTGCCGCTTAGTTGTGCTTGCCAGAGTTCTTGTCCTTGGGGGGCAGGGGAGCCTTGGGCTTGTCATCACCATGGGGCTTGACCTCGGGCTTGATGCCGCGCTTGTTGTTGGGAGGGTTGATAGGAGCCTTACCCTTGGGCTTATCACTTGCAGGGGGCTTGCCATCGATGGGAGGCTTGCCATCAGGCTTGTTGTCCCTCTTGCTGTTAGGAGGGTTGACGGGAGCCTTTTTCTTGGGTGGCCTATCACCAGCTTGGTCCTGATCCTCGACAGGAGGCTTGTCATGAGGCTTGTCATCTCTCTTGCTATGAGGGGGGCTCTGAGGGGCCTTGCCCTTAGGCTTCTCACCAGCGGGGGGCTGACCATCAACAGGAGGTTTGCCTTCAGGCTTGTCATCCCTCTCAACCCTAACCTTGGCTTCACCACGCGGCTTATCCTGCGTAGGCTTGGTGTTGGGCACAGCCTTCTCGGAGCAAGCCTTATCAAAGACATACAGGTTATTTCCCTGGCTGGGGACCTGCTCTGCAGGGACAGAGTAGAACTTGCAGGCGGGAGCCTTGGCGTCAGCGGGGAGACCGAAGAGGAAGCTCTTGCAGGAGGCGTGAGCGGTGCAGAGCTTCTGGCAGGCCTGGGCGGTGGAGGCAGTTGGAGAGGAAAGGGGTTGGACTTTTGTGGAGGGAGTGGCGGAGGGGGCGATGTTGCACTGCTGGGAGCGAGCGTCGAAGGGATGGGCGAGGATGGCAGTGGCCATTGAGGCGGTGAGCATGGCGATGGTGGTCTTCATGATGAAAGATTTGAAGTTGAAGTTGAAAGTTGAAGTTGTTGTGAGTTGAAAGAGTGTTGAGAGTTTGTGATTGAAGTGATTGTGTTGGTGAGGAAAGGGAAGTCTTTGTCGAGATTTCATGATCCCTTTATACCTATTGAGTCGATCTTATTCAAGGTTCTCAGAGACAGCATTGTCTCGGAACTGCTCATGACCGCGTCAGCTATTTCCGTAATGTCGTGAAGATCAGACGCTTTGGCCTGCTGGAGTTTACAACATCGCAGAGGTCTCAATGGCGATGCAACTTGAGGCCAGAGTCAGCTCCACATCATCCATGCAAGCAGTGCCGTTGATGGCAGTCCCGAGCTTACGTGCCCCATTATGAGTTCACCAAGGTAAATCTTCTAGAGTTACATGATCATCATACCTACATGGTCTAGAAAGCATGATCTTGGGCACTAAGCCAGTAGGACTGTACGGAGCAAGAGTGTTCTTATTCACGGCATGACGAATTTTATGTAATGTTACCAATGCCGCTGCTATGTTTACTTCGTCCAGTCATTAGTGGCCGTGCTTTCTCCTATTCGTTGGACGGGAAGTTCCGTTCATTACGGCTGGGATGAAATGATCGCTGTTGTTTACCAGCATCAGGCTGATCCCCCACATGCCGTTGAAACAAATCTACGTTTCCCTTCGGGACCTGGGTAGGCTTGCGCTAAAAGTTTGTTTGTAGGTTCAGGGCTTGCAGTAGCCGCGTGGTGTTAGCGGGTGAGGCTCTGTTGAGGCTCTGCATAAGCAGATATTCAAGTTATGAATAGAACTTGGACCCAACTCATGACTTGAGCATCACCGCACTCGAAATATGCATTGCTGGACTTTTCTATGACTTTAGTACATGAACTGCTGGCCGTTAATTGCACTTCTGCCTGTCGCCTTCACATCAATGGCTAAGAGACATCATACATAGACAATATATTCAATGCCAACCTTGATCTGGTAACTTGTTTACTATACAGCTCAAACTGGAAGGACATCGATCAATAATCAACAGCTCCCGGGTAGTTTTCAACTGATCTTTGGATAATATTCTCCTTATTCCTTGTGGCTGTGCATTCCGTCTCTTCGATCCACTCGTGGTGAAACAACCAGCGCCTAAACTACTGCATACAGTGCGCCCCAGAAATCGTTTCTACAGAACCCGCATAAACATCCACGTAATCGGCATCAAAGCTCAACAACCTGGTCCAATCTGCCGACACTAACAACGAAAGTTACTATTCTGAAATAGAGATATAGAAGATAGGTTCAAAAGCACACTGAGCAGTTTACCTACTTCTACTATCTACTCCAATGAGTCCTCAGCTTCCTTGAATTTGGCAATAATCTCCCTGGTAGCCTGCAACGGCAGGGCTTCCACCGTCCGGCCCATATTGCCCGTCATCGTCTCAGCCCTACAAAGCGCATTATATATAGCCTCTTCCGTAGCATCAGCCGCTGCTTCAAAGAGCCCATTGATAGTCTTGTTGTCAGTCGCCTCTACATCAATCATCTCAGGTTTGAAAGGATCAATGATTGTACCCTCGCCAGGGACTGGCTGCACGGGGATCTCAGCAGCCGTAGAAAATGCAAGAAATAGATCACCGGAAGGGTTGTGAGCATAGCTGCCCACTCGCGCAAGGCCCATGGTCGCTCGCTTGGCTAGTCGCTGGAGCTGGCCTGGAAGAAGCGGTGCATCCGTGGCGAGTATGACGATGATGGACCCGTCCTTCTTGTCCTTTGCGTCGTTGTACGCTTTATCGTGCGCAGCGGCGGCTTCGTCATTTGCCCTTCTCCTTTGTAGGATTCGTCCGACGGGGACGCCTGATATGTGCAGATGCTGAAGTCTCCCATAGTTGGCCTGGACAAGAGCGGCAACCGTATAAAACGTCTCGTTCTGCCCGGGCACGATTCTACTGCTGGTTCCGGTGCCGCCTTTGCCCCCATGACACAGCATACCTGTCCCGCCGCCCACGTTGCCCTCGGCAATTGGCTTCTCGGAGGCATTGGTGATGGCGTGCACTACGTGCTCCGGCGTCACAGCAAACTGTCTCAGATCGTTGAGATGCCCGTCAAACGTCTCAGCGACGACTGGAAGCAGAAACCAATCGATGCCCTCCTCGCCTTTTCCATAATGTTCAATTGCATACTTATAGATGCCGGTGTAACACGGCCCCACGGCAAAGCTGTTAGTGATGAGAATGGGCGAGTGCAAGAGACCGCTTTCTTCGATCCAGTGTGTCCCAGTCATTTCTCCAGATCCGTTGAGACGGAACACGCCGGCATGACAGGCTTTGTGGAACCAGTCTCTCCGAGGGAGGATGGTGGTTAACCCTGTGTTGATTGACCGCTCTCATCACGAATAGTGGTCGTGTGGGCAAGGACGCCGGGGACATCTGTGATGCCATTTTTAGGACCAGGTGACCAGAACCCGAGATGTGCTTCTGGTATGACATCGCGGAGCCTGCCGCGGGGCTGTTGAGGGGATGCATTCGTTGCCATAGTTTTAGATATTCGTATCTTGGGGCGTTTATGCTAGGATCCACTGGACCGCTATCTAAGTCTTGAAAACAAGAGGGTAACTACTTTCCTCTATTTATGAGGCTGTGTTATAAGGAAGATGGAGGATTTGTTGCGGTGTTTTCTGATTTTCGGCATGAGTCACATCGATCCATTTATCTCTAGCTAATCTTACTTACAGTCCAGAAGAGAAGGTCCTAAGCTGTATAATACTACATAGAGCCTGGAACCAGATCATGCGGTGATTCGATTTTGCGCAGGATTTGTTCACTGCCACTTTTATTAAATTGCAGAGTGCCAATTGTGGTCAAAGGAGCTAGCTCTTATCAAAATGAAGAGTCATATGATGTTTTACCCCTCTTTGCGAGATAAGCCAGATCTCTCCAGAAATACCTCAACCAGACGGATCTATTAATCAATCATCGTTTAAACGACTCTCACTTCTTCTTGTTGCGAAGGGGGGTCTTGATTACCTAGATCATGATATTCAGGGAACAAGCCGGTCAATACGCGCATAGATGTTTGTTTCCCTCAGGCCGGTGGATCATCCCACTTCCCGCTCCGGCATTAGCTTCAGTGGCAAGCTTTCGGGATATAAATAGACGTCGGCACTTTTCACCAATAGGCGCTGTGGTATTGTCTTTGGATGAAACGGAAGAAAGATTTTGCCGAGCTGATGCTTTGTTGGGAGAATGGATACGTCTGTCAAAGAAGCAGGGGTTGGCGCGAAAGCCTCAATATTGAGACTAAGAGTGGCTGGAGGTTTCAAAACCCGAGTAAACCGTTTATTTTGAAGTAGCTCGGAAAAGTGCTTAGGAATTTGAAGACTCGCGGTAGCTGAAGCTGAGTGAAGCTGTGTTTCGCGGAGCAGAAGCCTGCATGAATCTGAATCAATAGTTCATAGTAGTGTCCATGATGATTCCACAATGGGTTCAAGATCGGGAAGAGCAAGCTGTCGTGCGTGTAGGTAGAAAAGCTCATACGTGTATCATGGGCGACGAAATGACCAATTTCGGGATCGAGACCAGCCTCCGATGGATGATGAGACGATCGAAGGAGTCCTTCGGAGCTGCTCGTGAGTCGTACCAGTCAATTCAGGATCTCACAGAATTCAAGCCAAGAGGATTATCTAGCTGAATGAAGAATATGATGAGAAAGATCTGGTGAATGGCCTTGAACTGGAGAGTTACGTATCACATAGAGCGAGTTGCACGAGATCAGATTGCAGACCTCATCTTTTCCCATTGGGTCGAGAGGCAAGCTAGCTGTCTCGGCCGGTCGACGAGGTCTTCATTGAGAACAGACCTCGGGTCTCAAGGAGCGTAATGCAGATTAGACATTATCCTGTTCCCGGTATGTCCTCGGAATGAATCTGGAGCTCATCCAGCCACTGGCTAACTACATCGAAGCTAGATCACGGAGCTCTTGAGCCTGGTTACGTCGAGAAGATGATTCTTTCCCACATCACGATTCTCATCCGAAGATTCTCATCGTTAGCTCTCAGACTATTAATTTCAGATTCATGCAGACATACAAACTGAGGGTCTTGGTTGACCGATTAGTGTGACAAACGCGTCACTGAGGATGGACTCCTCTCAGCTGCATGGACAAAGTGCGCAAGATGTTCGACCGTCGAGGATAAATACTTGACTTCTCTCCCATCAAATTCAAGTTTTCTCATCACAGCATCAAACACTCTAACAACACTCTCGTTTATCTTCACTACACTCTTTCAACCACATTCATTCACTCTCTCAATCTCTTCAACAAGCTCATCTCAAAATGAAGTACTCTCTCACCCTCCTCTCCCTCTCCATGGCCTCCGCCATCGCAACCCCCTTCTCCAGCACCCGAAAGTGCAACATCGCCCCCAGCGCCTCCACCAACGGTAACATTCAACCTTACCATACCGGCAAAGCCGACACCGCCATCGACTGTCAGACCTTCTGTGCCTCCGATGACCACTGCAAGTCCTTTGCCTTTGGTCTCGTCAAGGGCCACTCGCAGCCTACTTGTCTCCTCTTCAAGGTCTCAGCCTCCGAGGTTCCGGCTCGCAAGGACGGTCTTCACGTCTTTGATAAGCAGTGTGCTGCTGATCGCGTTCCTACTTCTGCGCCTACTGCCTCTGAGCCTTGGGGTAGTGTGCCAAAGAAAGTCCTTGTGAGGCGATCTCTGAAGTGTAACTGTGCTGCTCCTGGTTCTGCGAGCGATGGTGTTGAGCCGTACAAGACTACTACTGCTGCTACTGCTAAGGACTGCCAGGCTCTTGCTGAGGCGGATTCTTCGTGCCAGAGCTTCTTGTATGGTCTTCCTAGCGGATCTAGCACTCCTGTCTGCAAGCTTTACAAGGTTGCTGCTGCCAAGGTTCCTGTTCGTAGCGATACTCTCTTTGTCTTTGATAAGGGCTGCTCTTCTAAGCAGGTTCCTACCACTCCTCCTACTGAGGACGCCCCTCGCGGTCTCGTCGGTACTGCCAAGGCGACCAAGGTTCAGGCTGCGCCCAAGGCTACTAAGGTTGCTGAAGTGAAGAGCGAGAAGCAGAACAACGATGTTTACAAGGTTTCCAACTCCAAGCCCAAGACTACCAAGGTGCAGAAGCCCAAGACTAAAGCTACCAAGGTCGCCAAGGTTGAGGACGACAACACCCAGTACGCTCAGGTCGGCGATGACTCTGTTAAGAAGCCGGCCAAGGTTACTAAGGTCGCAAAGGTCAACAGCAAGAAGGTCCAGAAGAACCAGGACAAGTCTGAGGCTAAGGTCACCAAGGTGGAGAACAAGCAGCCCAAGGCTACAAAGGCCCAGAACAGCAAGCCCCAGGCCACCCAGGTTCAGTACAAGGATGAGACCAAGAACACCAAAAACAACGAGAACAAGAATGTCAAGGCCGACAGCCCCAACACCCTTGCTACCAAGGTCCGCAACAACCAGCACCAGGCCACCAAGGTCCAGGCCGCTGAGCACCAGGCTACTCAGGCTGAGGGTAAGAAGTCTGCTTGCAAGACCACCAAGGGCTCTGCTTCTCAGCCCAAGATCACCCAGGCTTAGAGGCCACTACTTTGAGGAGGAAGTGGCTTTGTCAAGGTGGTTCTGTTGAAGAGCCTCCATTTCTTTCTTTCTCCACTCATGGTCTCCGTTACGCTATCTGTTCGTCATTCTGGCTCCTGAAACGACGGCAGACTTTGCCTCTGCTGACAATCACTTTCCTTTCGTATCTATCCGCTTCATCTTCTGTACTCTTATAATGTTTACATAGATTCGAGCTATATAGTCTTGCAATAACATAGATTTCCTTTTCTGCCTTTCCGCGCGCTTTTGACAACAAATTCTGATCATTACACATTAATTCGGGATGAAGATGCATTTGCATAGTGGGCAATCAACATGGTGTTCCTTGAACCAAGAGTCCAGGCATCTCGTATGGAACACGTGCTCGCATGTTAACCGACGCACATCTTCTTCGTCCCCTAGAGTCTCAAGACACACGGCACTGCATTGCAATTTGTTAGCTTGACTCAACATTGTACTGGTTTGAAGACATACCATATCTCTGCGAGGCTGAGTTCGGTTGAGCTCACGCTTGATTGCTTTCTAGCATCCTTGTACTTGATAGATGGATTCGCTCGGTTTAGCGTCTGTAAATTATGTCGTTCTATCGGCGTCCGCTGTCTTGGTGGTACGCGAATAACGGTCATGCGAGGTTGTCGGCGGGCATTAAAGCTTCGGAACTTTAACAGGATACTTCGCGGGTTAACCTCAACTGGCACGCAATCTGGTCTGTGTACCTACAGGATGATGGTTACTATGGCGAGAGTCCCACCGAATAAGAACCAGGGTAGGTGCACGCTCGAAGCCCTGTCATCATAGCTTTTAGCCTCAAGTTTGTACTTTCGGACGTGTTTCGTAGACGGGGAGTTCATCGGAGCACTTACATCGAGGGCCCTTTACATGCGAATATCTGCAAAGCTCGACCGCATTCACGATGCGAGACGGGTAGACATGCCTCGGTTAAGCCAATTTCCGAGTTTTTGACTGATTGTCGGATAAATGGACAGCGGATATCAAGAGCCAAGCTGTTTCATCAAAGTTGGCGTTTGTCTTATGGTTGTTCAGCGAAGCAAGAGGTGTTAACGATGAGATCAAGACAGCAGTAATATAAAGAGGTGATTTTGGAGAGACAGCTTTTGTTCAAATCATTGAATTGTCACGGACATTGCCCATCTTTCAAGGGATGCCCAGAACAAGATCCAACTGACAAGACCAGCCAAGCACAGTAGCACTCTTTTGCACTGCCACTCTCCCACCCTCGCTAAACCCAACCCGGCTACTAATCACCAGCCAAGAACCCATCACCCAACGTCGTCATCACCCATCAAATCCCCTAAAACATACTCAAGATAAACAACATAAATAACATAAACCCTGAGATCATCTCTTGACGCGTACATACCATTTCGTCTAGACCACGGAGTATTGTTTCAGGGTGTACATCTAGGGATTGTTAATAAATGTATAGAAAATGTGACTGGGTTCGTCGTATAGATGTGGATCGCCAAGTTTACTCCTGATGATGCCAAGTCGGCTTTGAGCAATGTTATCCGGTAGTTGGTTGGCATACACGCGGTGAACAAATTTTCTCACTTCTCTTTCCAAATTGACAAATCAGTTCAGTCCAGTCGCAATAAGGTTTAAGCATACTCATCAAGGCTGGCCAGCTTTATCTGGCACTTTCAGCTCAGCCCCCCTCTCCCATCCCATTCCTCTCCCTGCATCTCTCTCCCCTCCTCATCATGGGCATCAACTTTGGTCAGGCGATTGGCACCGCCTGTGCGACATTCGCCGCCACCAACGTCGATGACATTTTCGTCCTCGTCGCGTTCTTCGCAGAGTCTACGACGAGTCCATTTCTCACGCCTGTCAAGATTGCTGTAGGACAATATGTTGGCTTTACAGTCATTGTTGCCGTGAGCATGATTGGCTATGGCGCGTCGTTCCTCATTCCCGCGGAGCCAATTGGATTTCTTGGCCTTTTACCAATATTGCTGGGTATATGGTGGATTCTGACCTACATCTTCAGAAAGGATGAGGATGAGGAGGAGGCGTTGGATCAAGAGTTGACGACTGCTGATGGGTTCAGGGCTGTTTTCAAGGTCGCTTCTATTACTGTCATGAACGGCGCCGACAATATCAGCACGTACATTCCCCTCTTTGCAGAAGCGAAAGCTGGAGAGCTGGCGATCTATATCGTCGTTTATTACATCATGCTTGGCGTATGGTGTTGCGCAGCATATCTCATCATGCGGCAGAAGCATATTCTACATATTGCGCAAAAATATGCCCGCAGATTGGTGCCGTTTCTGTATGTTGGTCTCGGAATCTTCATCATCGTCAACTCGGAGTGTTATCCCTGGGCTATTGAGGAAATTGATGATGACATTACTTCACATCCAGGCAAGATAGTTATGGGAGTCACGACCGCTGGTTTATTGGCGATCTGCATTGGCGCCATGCTTTGGAGAAAGTTAAGCCAGAGGTCACAAGAGGTTCTTGTCGACGATGCATCGCCTGCCGTCGATGGTCAACGGGGATCACAAGAAGGACGAAACACGGCGCAACAAGTTGGAGAGCAATCTGAAGCTCCCAGAGACGCAGGTAAGGCTCAAGACTCTCTTTCAGAACTGATACTTGAACTTGACTGACAGGAAACTAGGCGACGTCGATGGCCATACGAACAAAGCCGGAGCGCAAGTCGGGAATGTCCCCGTTGACGTTCCCAGGGAGTGGGGCTCGGCGGTATAAAGAATATTACGAATAAGGATATGACTCTAGCGGGAAGCACTATCTCATCTGGCATCAGGCAATCCTTAATACTATTTTCTCTTTCGCGACGTCGTCGCCTCGCCAAAGCCACTACGTAACGTCGCCTCCGCCGGATCATCGAGTGTGAACAACTTAACAAGCTTATCGAAGCTCCCGTCTTGATGCAGATTATCTGCCGTCAAGTGCATTCGCAGAGCACTCCCATTCGACGCTATGTCGTGCCATATTCCTATCTTCGGGCTCGCCCTTCTTACTTATATCTTAGACTTCCAAGAGGCTCCCTGTACGTGCGAGTTCTAGACATAACATCAACCCTTGTTTGATCCTCATTCCATTCGAGCAGCTGATATTAACGACATGCAGTTCCACTCCGACAATTTTATCAATAAATCACCTCTCAAATTGGGAATAGTAAAGGTCTAGATTCGGGCACCCGACAGGCATCTTACTCGCCGATCTGCCGTGTTCGTCATCGCTCGGCGACATTGACGAATCAGAATTAACCTCAATATGTCGTTGGGCCGAGATATCACTTTCTAATTACCAGACTATGCTGAAACCATAAACAAGCTTTGAGGCCCGATTGATAGTATGCGACACTACATCCGTCGATCTATCGCCTTTCAGGCTGAATCATGACATAATAATACACCGTGCTTACACCGCTCTTCATCTCGTCCTCCGACCCCAAAATCCCAATGCGCCACTGTCAACTTTTCCGACATATCAGAATCTCGTTTCATAGATACAAAGATGGCTGCATCGAGTAAGAGCCCTGAACGAATCGTTGAACTCCGACAGAGTGAGGTGCCGGTCCCGTGGTGTGATGAGTTTGAGAAGATGATAAGCGGCATGAAGTTAGTCTGACCAGCTTCTTGAGAAATTATCTAACTTATGATATGTAGCTTCAACACGGGCGACTCGCAGGAAATGATGGAGCATAAATTAGCTACAAAGAAGAAACTGCTTTCTTTCAACGATGATAGTATTCCTGAAGGCAGCACCCTCGAATCATTAAAATCAAGACGCATGGGGATAGCAAAAGAAATGTTCGGCAGACTAGGCCATGATGTTACTATCGAGCCCCCCTTCTTTCTCCTCTGGGGTTGCAACATTTTCATCGGAAACAACGTCTACATGAACCGAGAGTAAGCCCTTACGACCCCCACAAGACCCCAACTTTCTCAGAACTGCACAGGGTATCAATTCACGACAACGCCCTTGTTACTATAGGAGACGGCGTACTCATAGGTCCTGGAGTTTGTATCTGCCCAGGAACTCACGCAGCGGATATGCAGAGTCGGAGAGACGCGCAGGGTACTTCGTTTGCACTGCCGATTCGTATAGAGGCGGATTGCTGGATAGGAGCTCAGGCTACGATATTACCGGGTGTTACTATAGGAAGAGGAGCAACTGTTGCGGCGGGGGCGGTTGTTATCAAGGATGTTGAGGCGGAGACGTTGGTAGGAGGAGTTCCGGCGAGGTTCATTCGGAGTTTGAAGAGTGACACGACATGAAGACCGACGCATTGGCTGATTCCTTGGTCAGATTGTCGCTTACACGAGGACGCATCAAAAGAAACTCATCGCATTTATATCACTAATCATGCCTCACTTGACCCAAACGCCATACTTTTCTCCATCCACCCACAGGCTACGCACCAGCCACAGCACCCGCAACCTCCCCAACAACCTCATCAATAATCCTTTTCAACTCCTTCGCCACAACCGCCGAAAACACCACCATAACCACAAAGAACTCATCCCCCCTTACATAAACACTCACCTCCTTCTCCCCAAACTTCTTCCATCCCGCACTCCCATACTTGGCAACCTTCCTCCCACTCTGATCAAACAACTCAAACCCCGTACCCGTCAACTGATTCACCTTCCACTTGAACTTCCCCATGTGTGTGTGAAACCCCCAACTCCCCGTCATGCTGCTGTTCTTAATTACCATTGGTTGGCTGAATATTGATACGTCGATGCGTGATGTGCTGAGGTGCATTGTCGCTGATGCTATTATGTTTTCGGGGGCTGCATGGCCGCGGTGCATTAGGAGGGTGGAACTGCTGGAGCGTTTGTAGATCGTGTACAGGGGAGGGGATTCTTTTGGAGCGTTGGAGGGGAGGATGGAGAGGAGGTGGGAGTCTTGGGGGTGTGGACGGATGGCGAAGAGTTGGGAACCATTGGAAGAGGAGTCTTGGGGGCTGGATGATCCGTATAAGACTTTGTTGAGTAGTTTCTCCATGAGGACGACTCTTGAAGTGATGATAGGTTTGTATTAACTGCTGTGAGAGCTGAACGGGTCAAGAAGGTCGGTGAGGGATCAATTGTCAATTTATATCTGTTCTGCCGAGTGACGTCAACAATATAAAGCTCATATCATTTCCCGTAAAGGGAACTATGCAGCGACGGAGGTTGGAATCAGCATGTTAGTGCACAGCCCTGTTGGTGGCAAGTCAAGATGATTGGTCGGTTCGTTCAAGTGGTTTTACGTGCATGAAATTAACATTAATAAAAGTTCTTACATAAGCCGTCTTCCCGTTATTGTGAAACTGTTATTGCTCTTCCAACAACAGAGCGCTAGTTTAGGTCTTAGCACCTCCGCAATGTCCCTCGACGCTTCGGTTCGGCCCAGTCGCCCTGGTACCAGGTTTTCGTACGAGCTGTCGAAACACGACGACTCGGTGTTGAGGACGCAGGTGTTGCATGTAGACCAGATCCACTTCCCGAAGGGCCACTCAATGAACGAACAGCAACTGAGTGGTTTCTACTAAGCGCTGGTGGGTAACGGTTTTCCCACTGTGTGCTTGACAGGCTCAGCAGTGGTTGCCCAGTTGGCGGCCTGACATCTTGAGAGTTCTGATCTCGCCATGATGGTCGTCGTTGGGGAAGTGCCGAGGACATGTCCAGCAAAGGAGGCGGCGTAACACCTGATTGAGCACAATACATAGAATCTGTTGGGACAGAAGATACGCTCGGGGTTCTTCTTGGCCCATATCGACTCGAAGAGCTCGCCGTTGACGGTGCTCTATGTATTCGGCCTGTTGATCCCGAGCTATCGTATGAAGCGCGGTAACCTCCACTTCCGGATTCAGCCAGAGATCCCAATAGCCCTCGAGTGAATGGGCTATTGTTTCGTTCAGTGACTCGTGCTCTGGCCTCTATCTGCTGCCTGAGGAGATCATATCTTTCCCCCAGCAGCCCGGTGGGGTTGAATGGCCCGGATGGTGACTCTCGGTCATTTTCTTTATGGGGTTTTTGCGAAGAGGGATTAGGTCTATGGATTGAAGAGGAGCGGCCATACATGTCATGGCGGTTGCTTTCCATCTTGACGAATTTGGGATAGAGCAATGGATGTAAGAAAGGTCATGGGGTTTTGCAATCGAAGCTCCGATTGTAAAGCTGTTGTTCAGTTTTCAATGAGGTGGGAAATCAACATTTAATATTGCTAGTCCAAACAACGATTATCCTGACAATCACGATCTGAACATCAAGCTTGGTGCTGCATTCTCACCGACCATCCATTCCTTCACGGCGCATGTGGCATAGCCACTGCAGAGGGTATGCCAAAGTAAGCCAAATCTCCAAAACCTCTCTCAGGCTGGTTTAGTAGATGTGATGGAGGAATCTCGTGAGTCCAGTCATCCAATCAGAACCTGTGACAGCTGACTGCAGCCCTGCTCCGTCGGCCAAAATTGACCGCGTCCACCATCAAAATGTCCGCACAGCCCCGATCTTCAACGAGGCTGCGCCACCACATTCCATTGTAGGATCTCGAATGTAATCGTCGTGCAATGAATTAGAATGCTCTGAATGACTTCCCGGAATTCCATGACTGCGTTACTGGCACAGTTGGTACGTTGTGGTTTTGCGATAAACTAGAGTAGATCTCTTCAACTCTAAGAATCCACCGAATTGGGGCATCTGCATAGTGGCAGTGCAAATCGAAACGAGCCTTTCAAGAAACTATACATTAATATTAAGAATTATTCTGACTTTCCTCCCTTTTGTACTTGCAGTTCCACTGCCAACTGGTTTTGACCCTCTTCTGCTCCTAGATCCGCTGTAGGCCCTTCCGCAGCAACTATCCTCTTCCTCTTCCTACTACGATGTATACGACACCCAATACAAGCGATAATTCCCAACCCAACCACTATCCCAAACGCAATTCCTATCCAGACAAGTTTCTCTAATCCTACTAGACCAGAATCGTTGGGTGATGGGGGAGCTGGAGTAACTGTTTGTGCAAGCCGTGGCCAAGGTCCACCTGTATACGGATCATCACAGTCGGGAACGCACGTAGTCCCTCCTGAGTTAATCTGATATGATATGGTGACTGCCGATGCAAGGAGAAGGTCTTTCTCGGGTTCGAACTTTATCGTTGTCGAGACTCGGATATCTGTTTGCAAAGCGTTTGCGGAGGACAGGTCGAAGGCCTTCAGAGTCAAGGGCGAAGTGCCTGATGGTTTGAGATTGGATGCAACGCAGAATTTTTCGTATGGTGTTGCTGCACTGCCTTTTTGATCCGTCAGGCTCGGTCTCCTCCATTCGAAGTCGTATGCTCTGGGATTTTGGTCAGTCCACTGCACTGAAGCAAGAGCCAAAGTCTACCCACCCCAAGCAACATAATATCTCCCGCGATGTGGTAGCATCAGGTGTGTAGTCAACGGTATGAGCAGGCGTATAGCCAACAGGACACTCGGTTGCTGGATGGCTCCATCCAGGACCACAAAATCCATTCACCCCGAGACCAGGTCCTCCGGTCGTGTAAGGATAGTTTGTGTATCCCAGCCAGAGGTAGTTACACGTCCGCGTCGTTCTGTAAAGACCTTGCGCCGTGCCAGAATAGCAATCCGTTTCCGTGTTCCATATGCTCTTCGTGTCAAGACATTCTGGCGGTGGTGTAAAGCGCGGCAAAGTCCATGTCGGATTTGGAGTAGTCGGATAAGTCGTTATGAAAGTCTCAGTCATTTCCACTGGCACAAAACTTGTGCGATTGCCGATGGCTCTGCATATTCTAGGTAATACAACATGGAAATGGAACAACAGGCTGGCTGTTCATTAAATACGCTCAAGTCACGAGTCAGCCTAAGCGTAGGCAGACAGTGCTGCAGGGATGTCGTGCCACCCTCCTGCATGAAGGATTCAAGGCTGTGCTGCGATTGACTACCTACTGTTCTCGTCATCGCACACTCATTGGTCACTTGGCACGCGAGTGGGTACCGTAAATACGAAAACACGAGATTTTGCCCAAGTTAACGGAACAGCCTAATAAGCATAAATCCATCGTATCGCTTCTCAGCAGCGTCATCATATAACTTCTCTTTGGAGGTAACTCTCTATAGAGCGGAATTCCCCCAGAGAAGTTAATTGCTTCCTTCTGCTTCCCATAAAATAAGAATTGGCCATGACAAAGAGTGTATCAGCCGTCATGCCGTTCATCAACTTGCTCTACTAATCCTGTCCCTTCACAAACCACCTTCTCACGGAATCACTACCAAATCTCCCGTCATGCGAATCGAGTCATTCCTCTCCGCTTGTACCTTGTACATGTCATTCGCCGTGGCAACCCCCCTTGAGCCGAGAGGCTGTGGGTGCGGCTGTCCAAATGCCCCAAACTTCTTCTTATACCCAAATTACCGACTAAATGGCGCATTATGCACCATAAATAAACCTTGTCGTATGTCCTGGACACCTGTATGCTTGAAATGGGCACTACTAGTTTGAAGCCATATACAGCTGTGTGCATTTAAATCTGTCTGTTGAATTCCATCTGTCTAAGGTAAGGACTGTCACCAATGTTGTTCGTTTAATATCTAATGGAAGAAACCACAGTTCAGAAGGATGATGGATAGCCATTGAAGCGAGATTTTGGACATAAGGACTACGTACTAGGATGGAAACTTCTGAGATTGAGTTGGCTTAAATGGATCTGCTCCCATAGCCTGCCTCTATAGCTGTGCTTATTATTTGTATGCGGCTGATTTGCAACGCTGCTCTGTACTTTTATGTTTCCGAATAGACAGGAGGACCTGTGACTATGTGCTGATAATCATCATGTGTAACTTGGTCTGGATAGGACGCAGAGATTGCTGGGACTCTGAACGTAAAAGGTACAGGGGAAGCAGTCGACTGAATTCAAGAGGATGTGTGGTTAGGGGAAACAGGTCTTTACTATCTTCTCTATCAAAGCTACATTTTTTCTCGCTTGATGTCCTGGAAGAGTCCACCTCAAAATCTACTCATCCACGCCTGTTCCCGGGTCGTCTTTCTCCGTGCAACGCGAGTGCAACGCGGCTTCGAGAGCTTGCATTCGACGGTCTTCATCTCATCATCTTCTCTAGTTGACGGGTTCCATCTGAAGAGAGTAGCCTCCCTCAGCGAGGTTCTGGTCGTTATCATCCTCGATATCGACAGTGCCACGAACACGGGACAGCATGTCGCGCACCATCTTCCAGGTGGTGCAGATCTGCTCGACCGACGCGGGATCTCCGATCTCCGCCTCACGCACCTCCATCCAGTGATGGTGGGGTCGCTTAGTTTCCTCGAGATCCTTCTCAGATCTAATGATCCAAACGCGTGCAACGAAGCCGGGGTGACATGTGCGATATCCACGCTCCTCGATGGAGTAGTAATCTCTAATAAGAGGCTCAACCTCCCACCAAGAGAGCGGGCTGAACTCGACCTTGTGTTCCGCCACCCAAAGCCGGAAGCCGGCCCACTGTCCCCCAAGGGAGACGTTGCCACGGCTGTACCCGTAAAAGCCGATGTTTGGTGGGGAGAACCGCGCGTCTCCGGGTGAGAATGGTGAGACATCCTCTGGGTTGCTGAGGTAATCCCAGCCATTTGCAAACCTCCATGGGGTTCTGGTGTCTGCCCGAATTCCACGGTTTATAAAGTGGTTTTGAGCGGCGTCTGAGTGTTCGCCGGCGCGTGCCATGCCCCAATCGTTGCTGTGAAACCGGGGGCCAACCACGTCAGGTCCAAACATTTGGAACCCTTCAATGTTCCATTCTCTGCCAGCGTTCTCGATGATTAGAGAGAGATTCTTGATCTTTGGCAGTCGGGAGAAGATGGGGAGGTTCTTTTTCATTCCCATTTCGAAGTATGTCGAAGGGGGAGTGTCAGATGGCCCGGCCTGGTTCGACCCATGGCCGGGACCATCGTTCTGGTCGCCGGTGTCTCGAGCTGATTCCGTTAGCAAAGGATATCCTATGTCAAAGCTTTGGGGGATACTTACGAGCTTCTCCTCGTCGAAGCGAGACAGTGCGAGATACACTCAACACATTCTCGACAGGCAAGGCATGACGATGAAGACCTTGAGTAATTCGTGGGTCCCAGGAGATAGAAGGCCGAAGTGCAGGCAGTCGCATGTCTAAAACCTGGAGAGTGTCGTGTAATGGGTCTATTCGGAAGGGCACGCCGCGGATGCCAGACATGACGACGCCCCGTCGCAGCCCACAGCCTTCAAGCAGCGGACTTGATCTGCGAGCGAAGCGATGTCGTTGTTTGTCTCTTTAAGTGCCTTGAACGTCTGCTCCTCGTAGTGGTCATAAACCCATGCGATACTGCTATGCGAATACCGAAATGGTACGGTCACAGAAGGAAGCGCGTGGAGGACAATTTTTTTACGCATCTCCGTAGGGAAATCGGCAAAAGCGAATGATGGCATTCTGTTATTTGACGGTTAGTACAGAGGTTAAAAATACAGAATGGGGGATGTGTCCTTACATGGATGTGATTGACAGGAGTTGACCTGGGTGATGGGTTGTATTGTAAATCTTAAAAATTAATGTCTTAACAGAATCGCCGAGGCTCTGGTAGGAAAGAAGTTATGATCAGGGGTGAAAGAGTAGTTGGTAGTATGGGGGATGGGTAGGGAAGATGTTGAGAGAGTTGAGAGATGATGTTGGAGGATGAAGGATCGAGGGAAGATCGAGGTAGGAAAAGGTTTGAGGTAAGCAGCTGTTGTGGAGATTGAGTATTCACCGTCGCTTCCACTGGCACAACGGAGGTGAATGATAATCGCCAGTGCCAGCTCCAAATCAACAAGCCAAAGGTCAGGTTTGTGTTTAACCAGTGAACAAGGTGCTTTGTGAATGCGACCAAGACTTCTGTTCCACTGCTCAAGTTGAGAAGAAAAGAGCACTGTTCGAGTATCCATACCGCCGGTCGACGGTGGCGACGCGACTTCCAGTGAGGACCCAAGTCACTGGGCTGTTCCCATGGCTGACTGGCGGGCTTAACGCGTAACTTTGCGGCGTTTGCAGTGGACGCGTTACTAGATGGCACGTTTGGACAGTCAGTTCGCAATAAGGCAACTCATCTGCAGTGATAGGGGCCATGCTCTGCACCATTTCTATCTCCGTTCCAAGTTTTCAGTGTATTAGCTTGATATGACTCGTTGAGATTCAGCCATCAATCTATCCCAAGTGTCTGGCCATACACTCTGCTCTGCCGGCCCCGACCAGCTCGAAAGACCTATCATCCCGTCAATCTCATTACCCGGATCCTCTTATTCTCAGTCCCTACTTACGCGTAATGGCCTTGGGACTACTATTGCCCTTAGTTCTGTTGCATCTGGGCTCACGATGCTCCCATCCTCAAGTCGGCGCCTCTTTCCCTTGAGACAAGGGGCATCTTTCAGATAACCCTGCACCGAGTGTCACAGTGGCTGACTTTGCTTACACAGATGTGACAATCTGTTTGCCTCCTGCACATCTCTGTCTACTCAGACCCAAATCCTGGTCCCTGTGGCTGTTAGGATGCGAGGCCCAATCGATTCCCGACCGACGTATGCAAGACCACTCGACCGTCCTTCAGCGACGAAGCTGTGGCAAGACTGAATATCCCCGACAATGATAGCAGCAACTCACCGAAAGTGAAGCTTGAGTGGTGGTGGAGTCTCCGAACCGGGTGTCGATGCATAAGGGAATCATGTCAATAATGCACTCGAAGCCCCCATCTTCCAATCTTCGATCTCATGTGTTACAGCTCACGGGCCCCTTTTATAGGCACCAGAACATAACAGGGCCGATCGTTGCTAACGACTTTGATGCAGCAAAGATGTATACTTGCTACCCTCGCGACTGTACTTCACGAAAGACTCAAGAACCCTTCAAGCGTGAGCCACTGTAGCTGAAAGCTACGTCTGCACCGTCGCCCCAAGGATGACAGAAATTTTCAACGAATTGACCAATATCTAAAAGGATTCTTCAACAATCTGCAGCAGCAGGAAGGATTTAGGGTTTCGAACGCGGACTGGATCACGCCACATGTCGGCCTCGATTGTTTCAATGGCTTCACATGCGAACAGCAAATTTCGAGTGGTAACAATTCCATCCTAGCCCGAACAATCAACAATAACTTGCTTGGGTGGTAACTCTTGACAGAATAGATCAGGATAACCGGGACTATGGCGCAAGGAGCTCAAGGTTATAGAGATTTATCACAAGACGACGGGAATCAGTCCACGACCTGGATGTCTGCAACTCCGATGTCAAATAGGACAGTAACCAATTTTGTCACTGATCTTGGAAGGCGCATTGCGATACCGCAAACTCCTTGATAGCTTCTTTAAGCGCGCACGTCGTAAGAATATAGGCCCTGTTTACCAAGAACGTCGCGGCAATTTTCCACTGTAGCGCGCTCCCTTCTTGAAATGGGATGCCAAGAGAACAATATACTTTATGGCTCTTCTTATTGTTTCTTATCGGCAAAGTGTCCTGCAGGGCCAGGCACTGTTCAAAGCAAAGTTCGTATGGATCGGTTGTCTCTCTAACAAGATATTCCTCAACTGATTGTACGGAAAAGCAATATAGAAGAATCGCCTCGGTCTTCCTCATTATTGACAAATGACAATACAAGTCGAACAGATTTGTTTTCTAGCGTCTAATTACATCCCAATTAATTACTTTTGAGCTCTCAGACTCTGATTCCATCATGATTCACTCGTGAAGTCGAGCGACATTTAAACCACTCACAAGTCCCCTACCCCGAACGTTGTCAAAAGTCCCAACCATATGACACAATTCTGTCGGTAAGTCGAACCCTTGGAAGACCCTACGAATATCTCGCTGATCTTATCGATTTACTAGGCTAAAAGACTCTTGGCCAGACTTTGTGGATGCGATTGGGTCACTAACCGCTGTCAATTGTCACTGCGTGTGACGCCGATGCTGATCCCCGAGACTTGACATGACGATCGCAATATCACGATGCAACTTGAAACATTAGTAACCAACGAATAACAATTCATCGTTATACATTAAGCATTCCTCTATCAATTGTTCTCAAAGTCATCGAGTCAGAAAGACCTCAAATGACGCTATACCTGTAGTCGCGTTTCATCATGTCTGTCATTCCCTTGTCCCGTCGCTAACCATACTCAAAGCATCCATCACCCTCCACAATGGCCGCATTCCAGTGCCAGCACGCTAAAGTTCAAGACCAGAAGAACAATTCCAAACTCCACGGGCCGATCCCCAGGAGTAAAATCCCCGAAACATTTCTCCGTTTACGCTCCAGAAACCCTCTTCTGCGCTAGTCCCCCCAGCTTCTCAGCAGCAGCCCCCAGACTCCGCGGGTCAGCGCCCTTGATCTCAACCTGCCCGTTGACAGCGACTTGCTTGCCCTCCTTGAAGAAGAGGAAAGTAGGCATGGCTGTAATGCCGTACTGGCGCGCGGCGTCCTGGACGTGGTCTACGTTGACTTTAGCAAAGGCGAGGACGTTGTCGACGCTGTGCTTGGTGGCGAGTTGCTCGTAGACGGGGGCGATGGCTTTGCAGGGGGGACACCAGTCTGCGAAGAAGTCGACGGCGACGTATGTTGTTGACGAGAGCAGCTTTTGAAGCTCATCGTTTGAAGTGATGTGATGCACCATTTTTTGTTGCTTGCTTGGTATTGATCTACAGAGATCGGCAGTGAATTCAAGATGCGGTGAGATGATAACTCGATTTAGTTTCGGCAGTTGAAGTGAGTGATCTTGGCGTTGTCGAGGCCGCGATGTGTTTT
The DNA here is from genome assembly GCA_013781345.1 of Fusarium coicis. Lineage (NCBI taxonomy): Eukaryota > Fungi > Ascomycota > Sordariomycetes > Hypocreales > Nectriaceae > Fusarium > Fusarium coicis. The sequence goes on along the minus strand of JAAOAJ010000213.1, from coordinate 1,972 downwards.
ATATGGTTATGTTTTGCTCTTTGCCTCCGCTTTCTCATGGATCTTGACAGAATCGCAAAGAGCCGCTTTGGAATGGGAATCGCATCACGTGACGTTGCGCAATCTGGTGATTCCTCATCAGGGTTGATTACTGAGCCACGTGTAAGCCACAGAGGGTTATGTCATGATTTGAGGCTGAAGAGCTTTGACAAATTAAGATCAACGAAACGTTTTAGCGAGGACAGAAAATAACTCAAATGCAAATCATCAAGGTTCAGCCCCTGACTCTGTAAGAACTGACAAATGACCCCAACCACGGATATAAAAGACGTTGCTTATTAGGTTACAGCTGACATTTTATGCGTTTCGACCGGGTTTCTACTGCGCCGCTTATTATTCTAGAAGGAAATATTAGGCATTGCTTTTTTGGTGTCTTGCGTGCCCCAGACTCAAAACTACCCTGCAACGATCACAAGCTACTGTACGTAATATCAATCAGCAATCGTCGCATAACATGTCACAAGTTACCCAGTCTCGGCCCTTGGTCAATTTATCACCTCCCTCTTAAGGCTGCCTCCCGCAGTGAAGTGGACTTCTACACGGGGGTTGATTCGCTAAGGTAAAATCCGGAATCATCTCCGGAGGCCGAGTCACCTTATAACCCACCATATAAGGATACAGTACACAGCTCCATTGCTTGGCGAGCTTGGCTATCGCGGAGGCTATGAATCTTACCCCGGATGGAACAAGTTATTGAGAGAGTAATGCAATAGCTCAGGGGAATAATGTCGGGGAACTTGGGTCGGTTATCGTTTACCGATACGCACGTGTTAAAAAGCCAAGACTGTAGCCGAGAAGCCAGGTCTAAGAGATAAAGAGCAGGTAAAAGTTTCCCAGAATCGATAGCTAAGAAAAAGAGGCTTGCATAGAAGCGAAACGCTTTGATGCAAAAAGAAGCTGAATGGAAGGACAAAAAGAGACATGTCACTCTTGAAATAAAAAAGAAACGCCTCCCACGAGTCACGGAATTCGAGATGCCTCATTCGGTAAGTGGAGATCAATGCTCCTCTTTGACAGGACTAGAAGCAGTTAATTAACGCGCACCGTCAATCAATTGTGTGCTAGCTACGTTAATCTTGGGTGGCCCGGATAACTCGGTCTCAACATCAAGATAAGCGTAGAAGGTGACAAGAAGGAGGGGAGCTGAGACAAATTCTGTTACTGACGATCCGGCTCAATCTTCCATTGTAGAGTGACCGAGTCAAGTCCCCTGATGCCCACGCGATCGGTCGCTTGGCGCAGGAGACTAGCAAAGTCTATTGGCGACCATGAGCCCACTGTAAATCAGCGCCTAGCTCGTTCGGGGAGATAAAAAACAGGGTCAGCGGGCATGATCCGTTGAGAGGGCAGAGAGGCACGGAATGAAGACGTTACGCGAAGGCTGGAGCGCCGCTGTCGCAGTTGAATTCTAGTTCGCCACCGAAGGGAAAAAGAGCGCTTCCATCCTTCCAGGGCTTGGTCTGCTTTTGAGTTTGTTCAGGGCAGGGAAGGGTAGTATTCTAGACGTGACATGATCTACTGGCCCAGCTGGCCCAGCTTGCATCAAGGATGTCCGTCACCCATGCCCTGTCTGCGTGCTGCTGGTTACTGCATCACAATGGCCTGCAAAACGTGGCAAAACTGCATTGCCATTCCTTCGATCGTGCAGTCGTTCCCACTGAACTGAGACAGGGATGCACAACGAATCAGATCCTCATCCCAGCTAATGTGACCGACGACAACCGCTTCGGTCCAACGTTTTGAACAATCAGTGGCGTAGGTAAAAACGGGACTAATGTCAGCTCTAGACCCAAGCTAAGATACTGGTGGTTTATCCTCGCCCGATCCCCTGAGACGGTTTTCATTCCCCCCAAAAACTCCACCCTTCGGAGGAAATAATAAAGACTAAATCCCAAGCTCTTGGGTTTCCAGCTTGTTCCCCCCCCTTTAACCC
>JAAOAJ010000212.1:0-23918 GCA_013781345.1 Fusarium coicis | reverse complement strand
CTTGGCCGGAGAGATTGCGACCGGCCAAGCCTATGACATGTACCCTCAGGCCGACATTGCCAAGCTTCCTTCAAAAGATCGACGGCTTAGTATAGTCCTCCCTGCTAATAACCCCGACCACGATTTATGCAAAGTCATCACGAGTGCGTTGGCGTTGGGGTACCCAGCTCCGGCTATTGTGAATTGGGGCAAGACGTAGGATAAGTCCAAGGGCTGGAAGGGAGGGTCTCATCTGGCGAAGATTACGGGTACTCTTGAGTACCTCGATAGCGTTTCGAAGCCGGATACTCCGGACGAGAATCGGCTTGAGGAGAATGATCTCGTTGTGTTGACGGATTCTTATGACGTTTGGTTCCAACTTCCGCCCGAGATCCTACTCAAGCGATACCACGAAGCAAACCGTCAAGCCAATCAACGACTGACGTCACAATGGAACGGTCGCGGAGAACCTCCAATGGAACAAACCATCATCATATCAGCCCAAAAGAAATGCTTCCCTCCTCCGTCATCAGGCTCAGTCCTCCACTGCGATCAACTCCCCGAAAGCCCAGCTCGCAAAGATCTCTACGGACCGAATACCGACAAAGACCCTCAAGTGTTTCACGATGTACGACCGAAATATCTTAATAGCGGGAGCATGATTGGTCCAGTCGGCGACATGAGAAAATACTTTCGTCGCGTACAAGAGCGAATGCAGAGAGGTTTGGTCAATGGCCAAGACTTGTACAACGATCAAGGAATATTCGGCGAGATCTTTGCGGAACAGGAAATCTGGCGTCGCTGGCTTCGCAAGAATATCGTGTCTCGAAAGGACAAGAGCTTCGATGTTATGCATAGCGATTTCGAGTATCATGTCGGACTGGACTATACCCAGAATCTGTTCATACCGACTGTTCTTGAGGAGCAAGATGGGGAGATCATTGCGCTGAATAACGAGACTGGTATTGCTGAGAAATCAGTGTTACTCGGTATAGAACCAAGATTAGTTGGTGTACCGGAAGATATCCAAGCTTCTGCAAACCCACTGAACATGCACCTTCTCCATGATCCAGTAGAATGGGGAGATATGCCCGTATATGCCGATTTCTACTCCACTGCCATTCCCGTCGTCGTCCATCACAATGCTCATAAGGATGGAGCGAAGAAACGTCGCTATCTCTGGTGGGACCGCATCTGGTTCTTCCCGTATCTTCGCCAACTCATCAAGGCTCAATTAGCGATCGTCGAAGCAGAGCCATTACTGGAGATTGCCGTCGATGGGGAGCGCTTGGTGTATTAGGAGTCGCGATCGAATATCACTCAGAAGAAGCCGAAAACTTTCATCGTCGATTCGGGGGAGGTCAGTATCGTCGAGCGTGAGTTTGGGTACGTTTGTCGTGCAAAGACGGAAAAGGCGGAGGCGGAGAAGCCGTGGTACGATGAAGTATTTCGGGATGGGAAGGGAGACCTAGAGATCTAGAGCTTGCTTTATGTGAAGGACCTAGTCGGTGTTTCGGTTATTATTTTGTGTCGAGGTTGAGCTGTTTCGTCTAGAATAAATATCGATGTATTCATCGATCCGAAGGGTCTATTGAGCGAAGTGACCATGGTATGAAGATGTCTTCTTGTAGCACTTTCAGTATAGTGCCCCACCATATTTGGATAGCCTCGAGAACATCAGAGGGTGAGACTGGGGGTCGACTTTATATAGCCCTCTCACCATACACTAGTCTTGGACCTAAAATAGTATGGACTGACATAAGATTTGCCGAAATGCCGCCGTAGTCATTCTATTACTCGTCGATGACGATCACGAATCAGGAACTATTCCTAGCTCAAGGCTTACCAAGCGTTCACCAAGAATGAAGACGCCTCAAATTGCTAGTGGCATTCCGGTCTATTTCCACAATCTTGTCTATAGTTTAGCAGACCCCTCGTGGACCTGCACCCAAAGTTTAATAGTCTCAACCAATCCCTGCACTTCCGCAACAGTGTTTCCTGCATGCACGCAGATCCTCACCCTCTCACTACCCTTTGGTACCGTCGGCGCCACGATAGGTCGAACCGTGAATCCACGTTCTTGACAGAATTGAGCTAGACTGCGTGGCTGCGAGGTGAAAACCGGTATGATTGGTGATTTCGGTGCTGCCTCTGCGCGAATTGATTGGCTGAGGGCGCATGCTTCCGCTAGTAACTTGTGTGTGTAGCTCACCAGACTCCAGAGATGCTTCAGCCTCTCATCAGCCCTTCCGCTCTGCAGATACTGATAAGAGATGCCGATACTCGCGAGACAGGAGAATGGCATTGCAGTCGTGTAGATGAGAGTTCGCGCGTAGTTTATGAGGTACTCCCGCGTTATGGGTGAGCACAAAACGATAGCTGCATGGTTAGCTTTGTTTCTGCGCGGTTTGAGTTTATTCACCTCCAAAAGAACTCATTGCTTTGCCAAAGGTATGCAGACGTGCGAATATTTCCTTCTCCAAACCCAATTCACATACTAGACCTCGTCCTTGATCTCCAAAAATGCCGGTGGAATGTGCTTCGTCGACAATGATGTAGCCATTGCTTGAGAGTCGCCTTTTGACGCATTCGACAATCTCTTTGAGGGGAGCAACGTCGCCATCCATGCTGTAAACACCTTCAACAAGAATAAACACTGATTTCTCATGCCCAATTCCACTCAAAACATCATCAAGACCTCCCTCCCCATGTATGCAATTATGCTTAAACGACACCCTCCGTCCCGCGCGACTCAACCTCATCCCATCATGGGCACTCGCATGAATAAGCTCATCATACACAACAACATCCCCCGGCTGCGGCAAACAGCTCACAAGGCCAACATTCGCATCAAACCCCGAATTAAACAACAATCCAGCGTCTGCATTATGAAATGCCGCAATGTCTCTCTCCAGATTCTCCGCGACGGTTGAATTGCCGTCCAACAGTCGTGAACCTCCAGATCCTAGCAACGGAGGCGGCGCTGCATGATTCTCGAGCAGGGACTGATACGCGATTCGAATTTCCGGTACCGAAGACAGTGAGAGGTATGCATTTGAAGAAAAGTCGACATTGTCAGCTGGAAACGTCGTCAACCGTCGCAATTGCGACCGTTTCTCACGATCTAATAATCGCGCTTTCAACTTCTCCTCCAATTTCGACATTGTTACAAAGTTAAAAACTCACCCACAGGCCACTTACTCGGTAAAGCATGCGGAATTTGTTGGGTTTAGTACATGTTGAGCCCCCCGCCCCGCCCGGAGCTCTTTGCTGTGCCGATCTAGACCCTGTTATAAACCGCGGCATTCCACCTCAACCCTTTCGTCCATCTCACCCATCGCAAAAAATGGCGCCCGTGCCTGCTCTTCTCTGGCGATCGCTGCGAGCGCATCAGGTCTACGGTGCGAATACTGATGTGGGCAAGACGATTTTCAGCACGATTTTGTGTAATTCTGCGAGCAAGCGGGGTGACAAGACATGGTTTCTTAAGCCGGTTTCTACCGGAGCGGCGGATGAGGCTGATGGATGGTGTAGGTTTAAGGGATGTCGAGGGGACTGAGCTAACTGGAATAGAAGTTGGGTGATTTTGGGAGAAATTTGTCTAACGAGGTAGTCATATTCAACGATATGCTCCGTCGACGAACCATGAGACGCTGTTCCAATACGACATTCCGTGCAGTCCTCATATAGCTGCGAAGGCATCTGGCAAGGTATGGAGTCAATTGGTTGATGGACGAAGCTTACAGAGTAGCCAATTCCGTCCGACCAAGATGTTCTCACCAAAATCTACGACACCACGTCGCGATACGCGTCTGAAGGACCGGGATGGCTGTTTCTAGAGACTGCTGGAGGAGTTCATTCGCCTGGTCCATCTGGGACACCGCAAGCTGATCTCTACGCTCCATTGCGTGCGCCAGTCATTCTCGTAGGCGACTCAAAGCTCGGTGGTATCTCACAGACCATTTCAGCCTACGAGTCTCTACGAATGCGCGGCCATGACATTGAGTCAATTCTTCTGTTCCAGGACATGAAGTACGAAAACTATCAATACCTTCGAGACTACTTTGGGAAGCTGGGCGGCATCTCAGTCGACACAGTACCTACACCGCCTTCTAGACTTGACAATGAACAGGAAGACACTCAGCAGATGAGAGAGTACTACGCCTCCCGCAACATCGACCACGTCCTCGAAGCTCTCGACAAACGAGGCAAAGACCGCATCTCCCGCCTCGAATCAATGACCTCCAAAGCAAGCAAATCAATCTGGTACCCCTTCACCCAGCAAAAGCTCGTCACCGCCGACACAATCTCCGCCATCGACTCAGCCCACGGCGACTATTTCCAAGTCCTCAACCCCTCCCCCTCCACTCCCAATCTCCTTCAACCCGCCTTTGACGGCTCAGCATCATGGTGGTCCCAAGGTCTCGGCCACGCCAACTCGCGTCTCACCCTCGCAGCAGCCTACGCAGCCGGTCGGTACGGCCACGTGATGTTCGCCGAGGCAATCCACGAGCCTGCATTAGCGCTGGCGGAGATGCTCCTCAAGGGCGCAGACAATCCGCGATTTTCACGTGTTTTCTACTCTGATAATGGGAGCACGGGGTGTGAAGTCGCTGTCAAGATGGCGCTTCGGGCGGCGAGGCTGCGGTATGGATGGGGACCGAATGATAATGTACATGTTCTTGGACTCAAGGGGAGTTACCATGGGGATACTATTGGTGCCATGGATTGTGCGGAGCCGTGTGTTTATAATGAGAAGATCGAGTGGTATGAGGGTAAGGGGTATTGGTTTGACTATCCTACCATTCAGTGCGTCAAAGGGAAGTGGGTTGTTCAAGTTCCCGAGGGCCTGAGGGATGAACTGGGACAGGATTCGGATCTGAAATCGATCTCGGAGGTTTTTGATCTTGAATCTCGGCTCAATACCGAGCACTACCGAAAGTATGAGCGGTACATTGAGGGCGTTCTGTCAAAACTCCAAGCTTCTGGACGCAAGTTTGGCGCTCTCATGATGGAGCCGATAATTCTCGGCGCAGGAGGCATGATCTTTGTGTGAGTCTTTTCCCTCTTCTTATCCAGTCCTCTTGTTATTCAGTGCTGATAAATTCAGTGACCCCCTCTTTCAAAGAGCCCTGGTGGACGTCGTCCGTCGATCCCCTCACCTCTTCGGCAAAGGCTCTAGCCCCAAGGATCCACTCTCGTGGTCTGGACTCCCCGTAATTTTCGACGAAGTTTTTACCGGGCTATACCGCCTTGGTCGGTTCACAGCGGCGTCATTCCTCGGCACCGACGCCGACATCTCAGTCAACGCTAAGCTACTTACGGGCGGGCTTGTGCCGCTCTGCACGACCATGGCATCAGAGAGTATTTTCGACGCGTTTGTTAGTGATGACAAGAGCGATGCTTTGCTGCATGGACATTCTTACACAGCGCATGCTGTTGGGTGTCAAGTTGCTGTTGAGTCGGTGCGGGAGATGCAGGATATGGAGAAGAGGGGAGAATGGGAATGGGCGGAGAAGGATTGGGAGGAGGATACGCAGGCTTGGTCTGTTTGGTCGAGAGAGTTTGTTAACAGTGTCTCGCATAATCAGCAGGTTCTGGGTGTTTGGGCTCTTGGAAGTGTTTTGGCGATTAGTTTGAGGGATGAGGATGGTGTTGGATACAAGAGTTTGGCTGCCAAGAAGCTTCAGACGCATCTGAGAGGGGGGACCGGTACGTGGAATGCTCATAGCCGAGTTTTGGGCAATGTTTTCTATGTCATGGCGAGTCAAAAGACGAGTCGACAGAGTCTTCAGGAGTTGCAGGGGTTGTTACTGGGTGCTTTGAGTAAATAGTCACCGTCATAAAATGAATCCCGTGGCTCAAATGTCTTGCCTCTTCACAGCAGCATCTGCGTCTGTTATCTCGATAACCGTTATGTTCAATTGCTTCTTTACCCGAGTCATGGCATCTTCCGCCAACCAATTCCTGACGTTATGCAATTTCTGGGGTGATCGACACTCCCCTGCAGGGTTGACGTGTCGGAGGGTCCACGTCAATCGTCACGAAATCTCAGTTTTACTCCAACACATCAAAGGTTCACCAAAAACCCATCAAAATGAGTTCAAAACAGTTGTACGAAAAGACGCGCGAGCAGTCAATCTCTGACTTTGAAGCGCAAACCAAAGACCTTCAGAAAGAGCATCCTGATATCGACTTTAAAGCAGCCGTCATCGAACCAACCATGAATCTCATGTTTGACATCAAGGTATGTTTATCGAAGATGTCTAGGGCGAACTGACATTTCCAGGAAAACCTCACCGAAGACGAGCGCAAGAAACACGAGGAATACATCACCCGAATGCTTCAGAACACCGGCAATCTGTCCAAGGCAGAGAAATACCTCTGGCAGGCCAGAGACTACCTGAGGCCCTACCCTGACGTCCTCAAACAATTTGACGACATCTACATCAACCAGAGACCAATCCACGTCATGTTGACTCAACTCCATGAAACATTCCACCAAGCAAATAGACATTCATAGACATATCCAGAATCCATTAGCCTAGTCTGCCTGTCTGCCTACCCCTAGCCAGTTCCCCGCTCACATGACGCCCCATCAATAGGGCGTGATGACAAGGTTTCCCTTTTCTCAGCCAATCAGAAACCACCAGACAATGCCGCCACTTGATAACCTTTCCTGAAGGGATCAGACCTCTCTTCTTCACCTTTACAGTGACGTGCATGCATTGACCCCTACACTCACTGCTCACCATGAATTTCAACAACCCCAATCTCTTCACAGACGTCGACCTATTGGACGGCTTCATCAGCGATGATTTAACCCCCTACATGTCCGACTCTGCCCCTCCACCAGACCTGTCAAGCACAATCCCCAATCCTGCTCCAACCCATCCCGCGCCGCAAATTCCCTTCACGCCCCTGTCCCTGCATGGCTACACGCAACCAGCGCCGCCTGCAAAGGTCGGCGGGAGGTTCACGAGGGAGTCGGTCCGGATACTGAAGAACTGGCTCGCGACGCATCAGAACCATCCGTATCCGCGCGAACCTGAGCGGCAGATGCTGCAGGAGGAGACGGGGCTTACAAAGACGCAGATATCTAATTGGCTGGCTAATGCGAGACGAAGGGGAAAGATACCGTCGAGTGCTTCTTCGCCGAGACATGGGGATACGCCTGCGATGGATATTCCGCCTAGACCTGGGACGCCGGCTGTGAGGAATACGTCTGATATGGATCCGCTGCAGCGATGGGTTGATTCGCCGCCTGAGGATGAACCTGCTGCTGTGACTGCGATTGCGAGAGCTGTAGCATCTGTGCGACCGCAATCAGGTGAGTTTGGTGTAGCGTGAGTGAGTGAAGCTGACAGAGTAGGTTCCTCGAGTCCATATACGAGACTATCTCGAACGCCATCAGTCAGAAGTGTCGGCACGTCGAGATCTAGCTCAATCAGCTCAGTTAATTCTCACACAAGTCGCTCGTCACTCGGCCTCAATGAGCTCTTCAGTCGGGGAAGTTCTCGTCGCAGAAGACGTGCATACAAAGAAGAGCGGAGATCTCTTGCAGCTCCTCGAAAAGCTTTCCAATGCACGTTCTGTACTGAGACATTCCGAGCGAAACACGATTGGTCTCGACACGAGAATTCGCTGCATCTTCCGCTTGAGCGATGGGTCTGCAGTCCAGAGGGACCTCGTGGCCAAAAGGCCGATAGCCCTGAAGTACGATGTGTTTTCTGCGGTCACGTCGATCCTGATGACGCACACATTGAGACGCACAATTATTCAGCGTGCAAGAACCGACCTGTACAGGAGCGCACGTTTAATCGGAAAGATCATCTCAATCAGCATCTGAAACTCGTGCATAATGCTAAATTCGCCGAGTGGCCTATGCGACAGTGGAAAGCTCCTCCGCCAGCAATTCACTCACGATGTGGCTTCTGCAATCTTGTGATGGAAACGTGGATTGATCGTGTGCATCATCTGGCGGATCATTTCAAGACGGGCAAGACTATGGCTGACTGGAAGGGCGATTGGGGATTTGAGCCTCATATTCTCGAGCTTGTCGAAAACTCGATTCCTCCTTGTGAGTTTTTTCGCGGACTTATTGGTGGATGTACTGACTTTTTAGACTTTATCGAAACCGAACGAAATAGTCCGTTTCCATTCGAAGGCAGCCGTGCACTCGTTGAGACGCCACGGACCGCTTATGAGTTACTCAAATTGGAGCTGGCGTATTTCATGCAGAATCACTTTTACAAACATGCGCGAATGCCGACAGGGGATGAAATGCAGCTCGAAGCGTGTAGAATTCTATTTGCATCGGAACCGCTGTCTCACGTCGACCCAGTCTGCCCGTCATGGCTTCGAGATCTGGTGTTTTCTAACGTTGCAATTTCACAACAAGCTCAGTTCGGACCGATGAGATCCAACGCCGAGAGCCGACTTTCTTCGCTGGAAATTAGTGGGAAGAACAATATTTTTGAAGGATGTCCATTCGAGACGCAGTTGCAAGAGTTTGTACAAGCAAAACAGCTCTTGGGCTTGAGTATCAGGGATGATGAGTTGCGAGAAGAATGCTGTAGGATTGTTGGCCGATTGGAGGAAGTTTCAGCGACACCATCCGATTTCATCGCGAATTGGCTCATCAAGATCATTCATTTACCCGGAGATTGGCTTCTCCCATTCCGACAACGCACAGGAATTGAGTTAATCGGATTATCCGATGGCATGAACTTGAACGCGATGATCCAAGACTACACGCGCCTTGAACAGGAACTTGGGGCTTACCTCGACCTGCAACGCGTCATTGGCATTGAACCTCCCGACGACGACCTCCGCCGACAGGCGCGCGTTATAGTCCATGGTTCAGATTCAAATCTCAATCACACAGCAGCAGACGACGATTATTGGCTGGCCGCATTTCGACAGCGACATTCCACGACGACGGAAAACACAGAAGCTTGGAACACGCCGCTTCGACCTGATCCCCATCTCCTCGCCGCTCGAGGACTCGTTCTAAAAACAAGTACAGCTTTCTTGAATGATCATAATTACTGGCGATGGTTTACGCAGGAATTGAGACGATGGGTGTCTGCGATAATGTCACCCCATAACCCTGCGAGTCGCGTTCCTTCAGATGAAGAGATCCAACATTATGCGCGATGGATAAGCTACAATGAGTACGTACCCTAAACCTCAAACGGTAGACATTTCTAACAATTTAGCGACGACCCATTTAATCAGACCATCGCAGAGAACAAAGATTGGCTCGAGGCGTTTAAACGAGACGTTGGCATCACAGAGGCGCTTAACAATGGCCAGATATAACGATCAACAAGAATGTCACGCTTATTAAACTCTAACGCGAACTCTAACGGGGAAATAATAACTCTAACTTACCAAGTTTAAAGAATTTAACCTTTTACTCTTATCTGCCGCCAAGTGAAACTCCCGACGTTTGCAATTCATCCGAAACTCGGGTCAGACTTTGCCGAGACCTTGACGTGGATAAGCTTTGAGATTCGGCCAATTGTAACTGTCCGTAGAATAGGAGGATCTACAATGAATCCTAGAGTAAAATAGGCAATTCAAGTAGATGTTGATCACGTAATTACTGACTATCAAGAGTGTTGGAATAAGCTTACAGACTCAGCTCGCATTAGCCTTCTTATACAGGCAATTCAACGTTTAGCCCCAGCATCAGCCGCCGGCTTATAGGGCTGATCTCAACAAGCACGCATTCTGGATAGCCGAAACGGGATAATGTCAACTGGTTTCAAGGCACGGCTTGTGGGGGTAGGACCACGCCACACGTAACCCAAGATCGTCAGCTTGCCCGACAGTTTGGGGGCTAACGATTCCAAACCCGCGATTGGCCGGACGTAGCATGGGAAGCCTGTAAGCCAAGATGTACAGTCTTGGCGAGCACGTTTATATAACGAGTTTCCCGCTCGCTGGTGAGATTAACGGACAGCAGTTATTACAATGTCGTTTTCTACCCTGGTGGTGGGTATTTTCTACCTTGTTGGTGTTTCTGCCGCTTCTGTTTCGAGGCAGATACAGCTTGGTGACCATGAGTACTTTGTTCCTCCGGCTGCAGCGTGGACGTTGGATTCGTGGGATGCTGATGCGGATGCTGAGGAGTTTACGCCGTTGACGGTGGTGAAGTTGAACGGGACGGCAAATGCTGAGCGTGTTGCCGCTGCGCTGGGGGAGTATGAGAAGGATGATGTATGGACCAAGGAGTTTACCCAGGGTATGTTATACGATCCACCTACTTGACGTATCTGACGGTCGCAGCTTTGTACATCAAGTCCGATAAAGGGGTTGCCTTCAACTCCTCAAAGTACAACGTTTCAGCAGTATACACCGGCCAACAGTCCGTGCCTGCGGGTCCATACTTTGTGCATCGCTACACGGGCAATGTCTTTCAGGCTTACCGTCTGTATGTCGACACCAACCAAGCCTTTATCCAAGTAAGCTCCCCGCTTATGCACTAAACATCGCTGACAGTAGTAGTCCACGTACCAAGACCCTTCCGGAACCCACCATCCCCTTCGCGCCGGCGCCCTCTCCGCCGGAGGTCTCACGATCGCCGTCCCATCGCGTCTGTACTATACCCCCACAAAAGATAAACCTCTCGCTGGTCTTCGCCTTGGTGTCAAAGATCTATACGACCTCAAAGGAGTCAAGACAAGTGGCGGCAATAGAGCCCTGTACGAAATGAGCAATGTCAAGACCAAGACTGCTCTATGCGTACAGAAGCTCATCGATGCCGGTGCTGTAGTCGTTGGAAAGAACAAGATGTCCGAGTTTGCGTTTGCTGGCGGATACGTCACCGAGCACATCGATTACCTTCTCCCCTTCAACCCTCGAGGTGATGGGTACAATTCGCCTGGTGATAGCTCCGGTGGCTCTGCTGCTGCTGTCGCTTCGTATGACTGGCTTGATGCTAGCATGGGAAGTGATACAGGCGGTAGTATTCGTGGCCCTGCACTCCAGAATGCTGTTCACGGCAATCGCCCTACCCAAGACGCTGTCAATCTCACTGGGGCTCTTCCTCTTTCATCAGCCATGGACACCTCGGGCATCATTGCCAGAGACCCTGCCATTCTATCCAAGTTCACCCGATCTCTTTACGCTGGCACGATTAGAGAGTATTCTGGGTTGCCGTCCGAAGTCCTCTTAGACAGCGGGAGTGAAAGGTTTCTCCTCAACCTTGAAAGAGACTCCCCCAAAGCAGCGACTGCAGTAGGGGAGTTTTTGAACAGCCTCACGAGTCTCCTGTCTACCGATGGAAGTGTCTTCTCAATTGACTCAGCCTGGACAAGCTCTACACCAAAGGCGTTCAGCGACGTGGACCTCTCCAACATTGTGGGAAGTGTCTACCTGAACCTGACTACCTATGAACAGTGGAACGAGTTTGGTCAAGAGTATGTTGAGGAGTACAAGAGTCTTCACGACGGTGCATTCCCCCATATGGTGCCTGAGATTCGAGAGGGATGGATGAACGCCAATAAGACAATGACACAGTCGACGCATGAGGATGACTTGGCTTCCAAGAAAGGTATCGAAGAATGGGTCGCAAGCGAGTTCTTGGCTGCTGATAACAAGAGCTGCTCGAATGCTGTCTACGTCTATCTCTCGGCCAGCTATCCTTCATACAAGCCTGATGTTTCCCAAGAGTATGTTACCCCTGTCGATTCATATCACCGCTAACAAATTAGTGGTTCAAACCCATATATTCGTGAGCTCCTCCAAGCCAGTTCTGAACAGCAGTCCCTCATTGCCCAGCTCAACACCACCGTCAACTGTAACTCCACCCTTGGGTCTGAAGAAGCCTGCGAGGAATCCTTGGAGGCAGAGGCAAATTCCAACAACTCAGGCTCTCAGACAGTATACGCCGGAAGACTGGCCTCTCTCGCAGGTCTCCCAGACTACGCAGTCTCACTAGGAATGTTTGATCTCGGCCAATTCTCCAACTCAACACTCCAAAAGGAGCTTGTTCCCGTAGGAGTCAACATCATGGCAGCAAAAGGCTGTGACTTTGTAATTCTCAACATCATCGAGGCGCTCCACAAAGAGGGTGTTATCAAGACAGCCAAGACTGGTAAAACATCATAAGTGGTAATGAGATAGTCAATAATCATTGTCCCTAATAGATCCCCGCAATTTGGGACCAGAGGACGACATCATCCGGGCGGGGAAGCTGTGTCGTGGTGAATTGCCGTAACTGGTTTAGTTTATTGTCATTAGATCTGGTCTGATACGCTGATGGTAAGTCGGGGAAGTAATCCGGAATTGGAAAGTTTCTGGGCACTGTATCATCACTACGATTATTTAAGTCCAACGTTGTTCTGGTCTTGTTTCATCATCAACCATGTCTTTACTACTTGGATCAATGGGTCTTGGTCAAGAAATCGTTCTCATTGCCTTTGCGGCAGTGGGATTATGTTTGTTCGCTGTGTACGAATGGATGCGCGAGGTGAAACCTGCTGGTATGTCTTCCGACGAGTTCGAGACTTTGTCTAACAAGACAGTCAAACCGGATCTTGAATGGAAGACTCCTTCACCCAAGCCCCTGCTCGACTTTGACCTTGACGCAAAGAAGCCTGAGCTTTACCGACCCTGCCGCCATGGACCCAACCACGTCACCATGGGCATTCGAAAGATGGACTGGAACAATTGGATTGACATGGACTCCAACTTTCTCTGGTATCACGATCTCAAGGTCTCTGAGCTCGAGAAGGATATTGATGCGCATGTTCAATATGTTGACAACGCTGTCACTCGAGACGCCTGCTTCGAGGTTCTAGAGGAACTCACTGCATACTTGACTGTTCGGTATCCCAAGATCTTTCAGCTCAGCAACGGCATTCTTCGCAATACTTTGACCAAGGAAGAGTTCAATTACCCAGCCAGTGTGTATCACCCTCAGAGTCAAGACCTAGCTGACCATCAGATACTCCGAAGGAAGCGATGGCCACAGCTGCGAAACTGGTCCAGGACGATCTCATCATCATGGTTGAAGAAGACGGCAAGTTGCATCATTCCTTCTTTTGCTCCGCTGACATTTTAGACGGCCAATACCACCTCGACGCTGGAGCTGTCTGCCTACCTGGCTTTTGGCGATTGAGCGAAAAGTTCAGAATGTCTCTGGACACGCTGCACATCGAAGCCAAGGTTCCTCACTACCAGTCGAAGCTGCAAAAGTCTATGAACCGCTTCTTCAAGACGATGCAACCAGACAAGGCAGTGATTCGAAACAACGTGAGTCTATTCCCAGTTTCCTAGTACGTTACTGACCATCTAGTTCTTCATTCAACTCGATGACGGCCTTCACTGGTCTCACCGCATGGGTGACCAAGACAGCAACGAAGTAGCATGTAAGTCAATCACTACCTCCTCTCGAAACACCCTAACAACTCTTCTCAGCCTGGGAAACAGCAAATGACAAGGGTCTCACCATTAACGACCTCTACTTCCGTTCCGAGAGACAATCCCTCCGACGACTTCCTCGATCTAAAGCCCTTCTCTTCACGGTACGCACATACTTTGAGCCAATCACTACGATCGCACAAGAGCCCCATGTCCCAGGGCGCCTGGCTGAAGCAATTGAGAATTGGGATGAGGCAGCTTCAAAGTACAAGGGCAAACATCACTGGGCGGATATTCTGTTGCCGTATCTGCATGAACAGGATGAGTTGCAGAAGCAATCAGGGGTTTTGGAGAAAGTTCCAGAGGGAAGCTTCCCGTATTAGACAGAATATGCAGAAACATAAGTGATCTGATTACTCGTCATGTCACCCTAGCCAATGGGGATCTACGGACTAATATTATTCCTGCGGACATGTCAGCCTGCTTACGCGGTGGCATCTGAGGCGGTAAGACCTCATCAACTCCATTGCAATCCAGAGATACAAGCCGAGATGAGTCGCGATGTCGCTCACTGAGTTCCATTACTTCTTAGCACTCCCCTTGGAGCTCCGCCAAGAAATCTACAGCTTAGCCACGCCCCCCCGCTTTGTCGAAGTCCGACGATTTACTGAACAAGATTACGATGAATTCGCGGAGCATATACGCGCAACACCAAACGCCATTCGACTAGACGAGTCTCTCACGCACTTCTCCTTCAATTGGCGATCTCAGATTCCGTCTAGGACCAAGCAGCGAACACTTGAACGCTATGGCTTTTCGAGCACCAAGTCCCCGTATCAGCCTTGGGACGTGTCAAAGCTCGCACCTCAGATTAGTCTCGATTGGCTAAGCGAGAACCCTGCTTATGCTTGGGAACTCTGTAGGGAAGGTCATCTGTTTAGCAACGCTCCGATTCCCGCACTTTTGCATACATGCCGTGAATCTCGAGACCACTTGATCAAGAGTGGCTATCAGCTTGCCTTTCGCACGCGGTCCCACGGTCCTCGAACATGGTTCAATTTCGATACGGATGTCCTATTCGTTTCTCGCGGGGATGATTGGGGTACCAATCATCGGGTACTGAGTGGCTGCTCGTGGGACATCAGCCGATTCCATCCCATCGACATGCAAAGGGTAAAGAGAATCACCTTGGACGACTCTACAGGCTCGCTTTATATTTCACATCCTAGTTTCTCCGAGGCAAACTATATGCTCTCTGATCTTTCGTCTGTACTGCGACTCTTTCAGCACCTTGAGGAGCTACTTTTGGTGGAATGGACGGATCTCCATATGGGGGAAATCCGCTCGATGAAAACATCACACGCCAAAGGGGAGAGACGACACACTTACGACACCGGATTTCTTTGGAGCTATCAACCCGTCAGCGAGGTTGATGCATCCTTGCAAATGTTTCCACCCGAGGATTATTCGAGTACCCTGGCGGTAACATGCATCGGGCCATACGGAGAACTCCTCAAGCATCACAAAACGCTACAAAGAAATGAATACTTTAAGATAGTTCAGAACTCTCTGCAAGATAAGCTTCTTAAATACCGAGAGTCGGTAGCTGCAAGACACAAGCTGGAAACTGAATTATTGTGGGAGATACCGAAGGTCACCGCTGTGCATGTCATGTCAGACTGGGGACACGAGATACTTGGCCAGGAACGGGAAGGCGCCTTGAGTCGGGCGTATAAACTTCGACAGAAGTGGCTGGCTGAGGAGAAAGGGCGCTACAACCCTCTGACGCATGGACAAGCAGATGACTTTGAGGCTGATGAAGAGGCATTTAACCTCGTTTTAGCGGCAGAGGATCCCTTTGAGGCGCAGAAGACTTGGTGGATTCGACAAAGGATAATTTCTTTCATTGATGAGTGTGCAACTCGAGACGCGTTGACGGATTCGTTAAAGTGATGTGTACTGCTGATGACAAAAGAATTAGGTGAGATCAACATAGTATTAGCGATTTTTGGGCTAGTATTCTTTATGTAAAAAGCTCTCTGACTCTCTTAGTCTTAAAAATTTCCTGGCGTTTTCCCTCAATTCAGGGCTGATGCGGTGAGATGAGAAGTGACGGCCAGCACCGTACCCAGTAGATTACTTTTGATAAGCAGTGGTAGATTATCTGCAGCGACAAGGATACCTTTTTCCTATCTAGGCTTAGTCACGTACAGTTCAGCCCCTGTATTCTTATTAGCCCGCAACAGCCCGACCCTAAAGATTAGGATATATTATAAATATAACTATCTAAAATAGCTATATTCTTCTTTTAAAATATATATAAAAATACCTATCTAAACATAAACTATTATTTAATTAATATTTATAACTTAAAATAAGAAAATAAAAAGATATTTTACTTAAATAGAGTTAAACCCATTTAGGTAGGTACCTCGCCTGTAAAAAAACAGGTTGAAGTGTATATATTTTGTCTTAAAAAGAAGGTACTCCAGTCCATAGGTCGATTGCTTGATGAATTCGGACTCTACGAGTATTGATTACTTTTCCACAGACGTAAGACATGCTTAGCCTCAATAGGGAACAGGTCCAAATACCTCTTGCCAAAATGAGAAACAGGTGATAGCTTGGCTAATATTATATCGATAGACATTGAGAAATACTAGACGTTCAAAATGCTACAGTGTAGGTACAAATAGAATCGTTATCGACAACAGTTAGGTTTCTGATAATCACGCAGCATTATACAACTTTTCCTGCACTCAAGTCTCAACATTTGATTGACAGTCTCTCTCTTGAAGGAAAGATAGCTATAGTTACTGGCTCTGGCCGAGAAAACGGTATCGGAGCTGCTATAGCTACAGCATTGGCACGAAACGGAGCAGCCGTCACGATCCACCATGTAAGCGATTCTGTGACTAAAAGAGCCAATACTGTCGCCGAGAGAATAAGAGCAGATGGAGGCAAAGCAACTGTTGTCCAATCCTCCATCGAAACGCCTGAGGGTGCTCAGTACCTGGTTGACCAGACTTTTAGAGCATTCAACATCGACCATATCGATATTCTTAGTACGTATGACCATCAAAAGTCACCATCAAATGCTGACTTACAGTCCATGGTCAACAACGCCGGAGTACCTCTCTTTGGCGAGACATTAACAGTCACCCCTACACAATTGACTGAAGTTCTCGACGTTAATGTCAAGGGTGCAATCTTTGTTGCACAGGCCGTTGTACCTATCATTTCGCCTGGCGGACGCATTGTTAACATCAGTTCAATCGCATCCAAGCTTGGAGACAACTACATTCCAGTATATGGTGCCTCTAAGGCTGCTCTTGATAGTCTTACTTGGTCCTGGGCTAAAGAGGTGAGTTGATTCTACGAAAACGAACACTCTGGGCACTGTGTCTAACACAAAGATCAGTGGGGACGCAGCAAGGGCATCACGGTCAATGCAGTCGCCCCTGGGCCTGTCTTGACTGATGCAATTCCTGCAGCGATAGCCGATGACTTCCAACGGCCCTCTATCGAGATGACACGAGCTGCTAACAGGGCTGGTACTGCGGAGGATATCGCTGATGCTGTGCTTTTGCTGGTTTCTGAGAAAGCGAGATGGATTACCGGGCAGTATCCTTATATCTCTGCGAGTGGAGGAGTGACTAACTGAGGTTATATGTGTCAAAACGTATCTAGTTGCCAACATAAGCATCTATGCGAGATCCAAGTTTATTGCATTTAGAAGAATTGCTTTATTATTGTATATGAGGTACGGAAATAGTCGATCATGCCTCCAATCGCTCTCTGCGAGCGGACCCGGATCTGCTTTGAGCTTTAGTGCTGACAGCCAGAATCCTACACAGGGGCTGTACTCACGGACCACCACTGAGCAGAGCGACTCATTCAAAGCAAGGACCTCGCCAAGATTGACCCATGCATCTCACCTCTTCAACTCCATCTCAAACCTACAATGTCGACGTCCCGAGTCAGCAATCACCCTCCAGCGGTAGAGCTGATGCTTGTCAACATTGCTCGACCGCAGGACATAAAAGATCGCAAGACTCAGAGAAGAATCAACAGTCATGTGATGAAGCCAATTGGCATCACTCGGAGGCGCGCACGCCCAGACGATAAAATACAGGTAACCTTGAAATCTGTCAAGTCTCCGTCACAACATCCAGGGGTCGCATGTAAGGGTTCACTTACGAGCTCACATACTTCTGGGTCGGCTACTAGAACTTCGGATATATCGTCTTGGGGGGTTGGGTATCGACATTCGCTGAATTTGGTCCCATCTCTTTGTCTCTACCAAAGGCCTAGCAGGTATCCCATGTCTGCGCGAACGAGCAGTATGCTCCGCTTCCGTCAGTTATTCTATGCTCTTAAACAAGTGTGTCAAGTCTCACAATACGCAGTAGCTGTAGACAAGGAGGCGCCAGTTTTTAAACTAATGCGCGAGCTTTGTTTCGCTCTCGCACTTACCGATGATAGTGCTATGCATCTGGTCCCGCTCGCCTGGAGATAGATCCTGAGCGCACTGGAGCATGGACTTACCAGGAGAGCGCCAGCAGTTTGACACACTACAATGCGTCGATCAAAATCTTGCGAAATCAGATTGGGAGCGCTCAGCTTATGGCTCACGAAGCCATCATTGGCGTAGTGGTGAATCTGGCGTGCTATGATGTCAGTTCTAGGATAATACTCTTCAGCGCTCATGCTGACTGCCGATAGATGTTTACCAATAACTTAGCAAGGTGGAAGACGCATATGCTGGGGTTGCAAAAGATGATTAAGTATCGAGGTGGCATAAATACCCTCAGCTCCCAGTATCTTCAAATCACAACGATATGGTATGCATATCTAACGAGGGGTTCGTGCGATACAACTGACATCTACAGGATGGATCTCACTGGCTCTATGATCCTGGACCAACCACCTCATCTCACGACATATCAAGCCGATCTTGAGGACGAGACCTTGGATTCTGTACAGAAGAGCCGGAGAGATACTCGGGTGCTTCTACAGTTGCTACTCAAACTATCCAATCTAGCTGCAGGACAACCAGAGCTTGAACTTAGCCAGAATGAAGCTCTACTTGCAGGGCTTCAGGCTGCAGTATACACAACGCTGACTCTGCCACGATACAATAGCCCGGATATCCATCAGACCTCTTTGGCACCCTGTCTTCTAACCTACGAGATATTTCGACTAGCCGTGATTTTATATCTTTCAGGCCCGCCACGTTTCTGGCAGGGAACAGGACCTTCAATGTGATAACCCCCCACTTGAGAGGGAGACTATCGAGGATGTACAGGGAGTACAGATTTTATTGGACGGGTCTAGAACACGCTGAACTATTTATGCTAGTCATTGGAGCCATGACAGAAATTGGAAACGACAGACAGGAGTTGATAGTTCAGCTTCAGCGCCTGATAAGATTACAGGGCCTTGGATGGAACGGTCTCGTCGATAAGCTTCGCTCCATGGCGTGGGTTGACATTGTTTGGTCAGCTGGTCTAGATAAGCTGCATGTGGATTTGGGGTTTATGGCTGGTTAGGCTCCCCGAAAAGCCCTGACGCAAGGAGCATTCTGTAAAGACGATAGGCATTCGCATCCGGGTAAGATGACGTGAAAGGCCAATTGGGACACTGGCTTTGGTTCATTTACCTCGTTGCGATTTGGGCATCATGCCACTGACTAGTACAAGAGGCGTGCGAATATGGTCAGAGTATACTGCCACTGGGTCTGGTGCAGATGCTTTAGCTTTTGAGATTTACTTTGGACTTTACTTGAGCCGAAATTCAGCCTGTGCCCCCTATCTGATCACTGTGAAGACAACTTCGGCTCAACAGACGGGAGTTGCTTCCTCGGAGAATTTAGAACAATTCACAAATGTCATTATTGTGGATCAGTCGCAGTCACAGAGTGTCTCGTCTTAACCGCCCTAGTACATCGCGAGCTCCGCTTCAGCCTTGTGTGCTGCATGATCTAATCTGTTAGCTGCATCGTGAAACGAGTCATGAACTTGCATAGGTGCAGTACTCTGTTCCCCAAGTAACTCCACATAGGGCCAGAACCCCACAGAGACCACTGATGCATAGTTTATTGTCTCGGCTGAAGCTGACAATGCAGATGGCATGCTGAAGATGAGCAGTTGTGGGAGGACCCGGCAGACTGACATTGCATCGTCTGCTGTACCGATAGCCCCCAGCTCCACTTTGCCTTCACAATCTGGTCCTTACAAAAGCTAGACTGATGGGCCATGTCATGCTGCTATCTCTTCAGCCGTGATAAGAGCCAATTAGCATCACTCGGAGACGCGCCTGGTGAGAAAACAAGACAGAATGTTATTTGGGGGCGGAATTGATGCGGCGATTACTTAATTCATACAATTCACCCTGGCAAGGAACTTTTGCTTAATTCAGCCGGCAAATCGCAGATTGGATGTAACGTACAGAGCAAATGCCAAGAGGGATAATTGACGTCACTTGGCATTATTGATAAGTTTGTTGTTCTCGACCTTGGATCTAGGACCATATTGATGTCATTCTTGGCCTGGAGAGTTCAAGACCAGGTCACGTCACGAAGTTAATTAACTCTGTGCCCCCCCTTACGCTTAAATTCTCCGTCTTCCCTCCATGTTGCTGGGCGCCCTTAGGCACACTCCAGCGCGTTACCACATAAGTTCTATCAGCGATCCCTTACAAGGAAGCACGTTCCTACTCCAAGTCGAGGCCCTCCTTATCTGACACTATCGTGATAACGGTTATAAGATGGCATTAGCAAAATAGTCCAGGTCGGCCGCACCGGAATGGTGTTTCCGCAATATGCGGCTTACGTATCGACTGACTTACCCTGGAATGCTTGGGTATTTGCAGCCTTAGTAAAGGTAAACAAGAGGAAGACTCAGTAAATCTTATAGATTGAGACTGCTGATTTTAGACCTATGTATTATTTCAAATACAGGAATTAACTCATCTTAATAAAAACTCACCTTTTTAAGTAAATTGCGTCAGTCTATGTAAGTATATGCAGTTGGAAAAGAAAACGATCATGATGACTTGGTTTCCATGCATATAATAATTACCAGACTTTGAAAATCTATTCTCTCTTATATATAATATATGGAAGCAATCCTGAAACCAGGGCCTTACTTCCAGATTAGCTAACTGGCTCCTTAATAAAAAGAAATTTAAAAAAAAACACTGCACTGCATATAATTATCTTGCGCTATTGAATGTGAGTTTGATACCATGATAAGGTACTGATAAGAGACTGACGAGGCCTTGAACAAATTATCCCAACAATTTCCACGTGTACGCAACGCCTCCTCCATATCAATATCGATGGTGGCGATTCCGTGGCGTCTTGTTAAGTCAGTGATGCAGCATAGGTGGTGTGATTGTATACCAGCTACCGTTACCGATCGCCTGGTACGATCGACGTCTTTCAGGGGGCGCTATGACTGTGGCTTGAAACCTTGTATCCACCAGGCATTGGCTAGTACTTCTCGGGCAAGCCAAGCGAGCTTGCTGTGGGCTAGACAAAGCCAAAATAACCATCACGCCGGGGCTCAAGGGAGTCCAGGCTCCGATCTGATCGATCCTAACGGAATAAGCGAAGCGTCCCAGTCAATTTGTGGCTTTCAGGCCTTCCAAATACCATAATATAATGATTCCCCGGACTGAACCGTAAATGTTCGGGACCGAAGGTATAAAGCGGCTAGGTCGTCCACGTGACTACAAAGCCACTTTTCAAACCGGCAACGGTTACTCCATACGGATCAATTACGGAGTAGATCAGAGCCCCTAGCGAGTTCAAGGGCCATGGGAATTAGCCGTTAGCTGTTATATACACGTGCCAACCGACCTTGTACTCGGTCATTGATTGAAATAGTTATCACTCGGTGGCTGACATTTCGCTTCGAGGACCGTATACGACATGTGGTTCGACTTTCGGAGTCGTTCCGCCCTCCTCGAGACAAGCCACATTGAGCCGTGCTGTTAAACCCGAATTGGTTGTCAGAGATCTAGCACTAAAACAGTCAACGGCTCGGATCCGTACCCGCGAACGATTGCCCCAATGGTAATCATGGAAATGCCCTTCCCCCTCCTGTCATTGAGAACGTATACCACTACAATAGTCGGAGCCGAACGGACCTCGACGAGAAGCCCTTGTCATAAATAGGAATAGCTATATCGGGATAAGGGTCGGCTAAGACATGAATCAATTTCTTCAAGTTATGATACAATTTGCGATAACTCCTACAGATAATACAAAAGTCCAATGGCCCGAAACGACCTTGCAGCTCAATCACACTCCCAAACTTAAAAGCAATAGCATCGTCCATAGACCACGTAACCGGGCCTGCTGTCCACACAACGTCGGCCGCTCTAGTCATGCAGGCGGAGCAGCTTGCCATTGTATCTAGTGGGCTTGTGAACCTTTCTTAACTCCTCGAATGCCGCAGGGACAAAGTGGACACCGCTGCCGTTTTTTCCAGGGACTCGAGCATGCAGTCGGCGGTGGGCGTTTAAGTTGTCTTGACGAGTAAAGGTGTCCTTGCCGCAGAACTCACACTGCAGATAACGTGTCTTTGGCTTATGTTTGCTACACGTGGTCAGTCAAGCCTCTTTTTAGTGAAAGGACACTCACGTTATATAATGACGCTTGGCATGCTCCTTGCGCTTGAAACTCTTGCTACAGGATTTCTGAGGGCAGGGGAAGCGAAAGCTGTCTATCAGAGACAGTGCTAGCAGAGGCGAAACATCCTTGAACCCAGCTGATGAGGTTAGTGCCTGGTTGCGCTTTAACTTGGAGTAAGCTTACTATCTGATTCAGCCTTTGCAGTGGAAACACTAGACCAGTTAAGGGGCTCCGAGTTTCTTCGGCTCGACCTGTCGCATAAGTCGGGATCTAAAGCCGAGAGATCCCATACTGATTCACCTATATGCGGCTCGATGAAGTAGCAAGACGAGTTCTCAGAGACTGAGCCCACACTAGATGGACTAGTCATAGGTATATCAACAAAGTGATACAAGTCACACGGGATGTCCCCGTGGTCCGGAGCAATTGCCGCATCCACAAGAGGATCAGCATCCAGAAGAGGATCAGCATCCAGGACATGGTGGTCAAGGAAAAGATAATTGCCTCCCTCAACAGAAGAAAACCCAAAGTCTATACCAAATTGTTCTGGGGTCTGGGGGGTCGAGTATGGGTTACTTGCCAAATCTTGGGCGAAAGAAGGCACATGGGGAAATTCGTACTGAGCAACGAATTCGCAGTTATCTGGGACCATGTACCATCTGATCTAAACGTCAGTCATATAAACCGAAGTCCCGGTAGCAGCTTCTTACTCATTCAAGGCCTCTCCATCACTGAACTGTGGCTGATATGATCTTGGGACAGAGTGCTGCTCCATTGTAGGGGTCGTTTCAGTCTCGAGCCCAAGCAGTGGACCGTACTGAAACTGCATTGTATAGTTCAATGCAGAGAGTAAAGAGAATGGTTGACAATGTTTGATTGACAGGGAGAAAAGTCGATAGTGACGAACCGATCATCAATTGAGCGGGACCACCTGGCTTTAAGAACCCGAGTTCAGGTACCGGCTAGATGAGAACCCGCTCCGATGCACAAGGGAACCGGGGCTCAAGCCAGGTACAGCTGTCATGCCTGTAGGAAGAGATGCCGTGGGTGGAAAAGAAAAACCCGTTCCCCGTCGTATCCGTCAGAGCGCCAACTATTTGGTTTGGCAAGTTCAGCTACTGCAAGAGGACCCACCCTTGAAGTTTGACGGTTCGATCCCCCCTTAGACCCATCCCACGCCCTGAGCGTCATCCTTATCTTTGGCGCTGTTTACTCCATAAAAAGACGCCCCGGCTCCCGCAGTGGACCCGCCCGGGTGGACGAAGCCTTGAAGGATCCACTGGAGCTGCGTAATGCTATGCCGCCGCCAGAATCCCATGCCTTTGCAGGCAAGAAAGAACGTAAAGTGTAATAATGAGGAGGTTTTCAAGTTATACATATATTAATAGAGGTACTTTATATCCTCGAGCTCCTGAAGACTTATTGGTCTGTGCTGAGATCCGAGACAGGCCTCCTTGTAAATCGCTTAGCTGATATAAGCAGATGTTCTGCTTAGCTGTCACTGGGACCCACAAGCCTTCCGGAGATACACCTGGTAAACTGATGTAAAGATTGATGGTTCTAAAGTATACCTACTCAATTTTCCTCTAACTACAAACACTTACGCTAAATCGATCTACAGCCAATTCATACTGCTTTAAGCAGATTGTACCTCAGTAAGGCTTAGCTTCTCTATAGCTTTCACAGGGATATCCCTCGTACTAGCAAATAGTGCCACGCCGCTTCGAAAAGATCTGGGTCTGGATATTGACTGGGATCTTGACAGCTGAGAGGGGTATGGGCGAGCTGGCCGTGCCTACTCCCCCGGCGTGGTTCCCCTAATGTGGTACGGTGCATTCACATGCCCACATATTACACAAATAGCTCTTCAACCCTTGCCCAGTAAGGGAAATTCAACTTGCATATCTACCAAGTCGAACAAAGC